>VZTL01060261.1:0-10242 GCA_013400535.1 Scopus umbretta
AAGAAAGTTTAAAAAAAATCAAAGAAACAGATACTTTTGCCTGAAACATAAAAGACATAAAAAATATACATATTTTGTCTTTTCCATGTTTGGAAAATGGATGTATGTGTAAGTTCAAATATAACTATACTTAAGCTGAAAGATCTAGTGTAAAAAAGAAAAAATCATTGTATGTTTGTTTCCTACATAGGAAGCTGTAATATTCTAGTCACATTGTCCAAGAGTGCCCAAAGGTCTTTAATCAACACGTGGCACTAGATAGAATTATGTCCGTGTCAAGAAAGAAACTATAACACAGAATGAAGACTAGGTCTGTAGTGTTCATTACCTTAGTTTAGAATTTTGTTTTAGAAATTGGATCACTAATACATAGATTACAAAATTAATATCACAAATTCTTCCCTGTGTCAGAGGGAGAAACCAGACCTGCTTTTAACCACCTGTTTCAAGATATTGCTGTATTCTTTTCCTCTTTATAATAGAATCATTCCCCAACTCTTAAAACCATGGAAATTACCTCAGTTTTGCCTTTTATCTTTAGAACCTTCTCAGTTTCTTAATTTTCCCATAGATCTTTTTTGCCATTAAGGAAAAGCAATTTCTTGAAACTTTTATTCTAAGATTGGAATTTAATGAAAAACAAATTTACTAGACTTAGAAGATAATTTTAAAGATGGTAAAGCAGGAAGTGAACCTTTATTTTGCAATAGTGAGATTAAAGCAAGTTATGAAGTCTTGAAAACTGGATGAGAGTAGGCCTCTTGAGGGGTTAGTACAAGAGGCCATATCCCAAAATATACAATACACAAATACTTATACAAATACACAATATACAAAATATACTAGCCAATTCTTGAAACAACGAAGTTGTTTGCATTTTGTCATTTCATAATTTCCATTGGTTTTATAATGTACAGCATGATTAACTAATAACAAAGAACATTGAAAAAGACAAAATCTGATGGATAGGATTTTTTCTTCTGATTCAAGCAGTGGTCCATTACTCATTGATCTCTTTTGCAGCCACATGCAACACATGGTGTGTTTACTGCATGGGAATAACAGTGCTGTAAAAGAACACTAAAGGTGGAAAAATTCTCATTAGTCAGCAGTTTGACAAGATCAGCAGTTTGACCAGATTATCTAGGTCAGCATTTATTCTACAACAGAGTTAGACATTTAGCCCCTAACTTTAATCTTTTTTTGCTTCACTGATTTAGCTGTTTGTTGATGCTTGACTTGAAGTCAATAAGCATAAACGAATGCCTCCTATCACGTTAACAGTGAATTTGATTCTGAAACTCTGCTTTTAACATGGATTAGCCAGGGCATAATATTTGCGGTTCAGAAAGACACTCATGCATTGAGAAAACCTGAGATGGAAGGCAGGTAGGCAGACAGTAGAACTCAAACTCTGCGTATTAGGATCTTCTGTTCCATAGTGAATTCAAGTGTATTGCCTTTATTTCCACCAGTCTATTAAGACATACAAAGAGGGCTCATTAGTCATGGCTTCTTATGGCGAGAGGTGAAGACCAAGAAGCATCTGGAGGCAGTTCATGGAACAGTGGAGGAACAGACTTGTAATGCCAGGCGTTTAACTACTGGAACTGGGTGTGAAATTGTTCTGACATCTTGACACTTTCCACAGGGAAGCAGAAGACTCACTAAATATACTAAGCAGGAGAACAGATGTTGTCAATACACCTGTTAACCTGGATTATTTTCTTGACTGTTGAAAACTGCTTCTTCACTTCCTAGTCCCCTCAGCACATTTTTATTTTATTGAAAGTTAAAAGTGACATAATATTTAATTAAAAATTATGGATAATTTGAAGTAGAAAATAAGGGAAGAATCATACCAGCTGGAAGTTACTTTAAAAAAAAAAAAAAAAAAAAAAAAATATTAATATAAACTAATTTATAAAACCCCGAAAAGANTTATACAACCCTGACATGATATCCTTTTGCACTATAAGTGATTGCATCCTGGAATAACGTAAAACCAACAATAATAAGTAATATAGCTAAATATATTGGTGACCAAAGTTTGAAAATAAATTTTTCAACCTCAGGCTGAAAGTAAACTTTGAACTAAAAGAAACCTTTCCAATCTACACTGTTCTCTGTCTCTGCAGAGCATAAGTGTGGCCAATATTTCCATGTTTATGACCATTAGGTTGCTTGAAGGATTTAGAAAACTAGAGAATAAACAAACCCACATAAGAGGTCAACAAACCCGGTGAAAATGCCATTGAGAAAGGGCATTGTCTGTTCAGATTTTTCTTTTTTTAAAAAAGAAATGAATGAAGTAGTAACTTTATTTCATTGCATAAACAGCCTTTTACAGAGAAAAGTAATACAGAGAAAATAAAAGGGAGAAAGGTATAGAAAGAGTCAGCACCTACAAGCTGACATCAAATTCAAACAATAAGTAAGGCTTATCTTTCTAATTTGAGTGTAATTTGAGTGTAATTACCTACTTGAGAAAACTACCTACCAGTTATTAAATTTAAGAGAGAAATAAATTGTTGAAATATAGTGTCCTGTAAGCTATGAGATTTGACTAGGTATGCAAAGTTCTTTCTTGACCTAATTTCCATTAATGTGTGATGCTGCTCTATAGGTGGAAAAAGATTGGCACACTTTGTAATCTCAACTGACTGCATTTAAAACAGAAGCTATATTTACAGTTTTTATTTTGGTAATTCACTACAGAGAACAAAGAAAGTCTAATGGTGTTCTTACACATTTTTAATTCTGGAGAAATTCCACTTACTTGCTTCCAGTTGCTTTTTATTCATACCAAATATACTTTGAACTTGGGTTACACGTGACAAACTTCCTCTTCCAGCTCTTCCAGACACTTATGGCAGGCTATTTAACATCTTTAGCTACATCTGAATGTACCCTCTGAGATTTCTGTCCAAGGCACACACTTGCACTTCCTTTCCAAAGAAACTGTGGTTCAGCTGAGAAGTACACAAGCTTGTGTACGCATGGGCTTACTCTGACATGGAAACAGTATGTGGCTGAAAATTCCCAAATCCTGTAGCTCAGATGTAATGTCTATACCTCTTATAGTCTTTGTAAAATAAGAAAATCATCTCATGCTTTCATTGATAGGATGAATAGATCAAAGGTTGTGGACACAAACATGTTACGAAAATCATAGAGGTGAGATGCATTTACTAAACTTTCCCTTGTAATTATCATTTTTTAAAAATTTTTATGAGTAGATTAACATTCAAAAAAGTTATCTCGTTCTATTAGAATAATGATCTCAGTTTCCCATACTGAGTATAAGGATACCATAGGAAAGAAAGACTATCTAACTTCTGTTTTAGTTCATGTCAACGGTTTGTTACTGGAGCGACGTATTTCACAAGAGAAGAAGAAAGAGGGCATGTTCTGATCATGCTCTGATTATGCCCTTTCTTTCGTTTGTTGTCTTCACATGTTAGAGGAGACGGATGAATAATGCAGACCATTTATGGTCTCACGTAATATGTGTGCATATTGCTTATATTATAGTGACTCAGCTCTCTGAATCTTCTACAGGCATTCTGGAGAGGTTTTCATTCAAGTTAGGCACACACTTCATTTAAGTCTATA
Organism: Scopus umbretta; assembly: GCA_013400535.1. Classification (NCBI taxonomy): domain Eukaryota; kingdom Metazoa; phylum Chordata; class Aves; order Pelecaniformes; family Scopidae; genus Scopus; species Scopus umbretta. The sequence goes on from VZTL01060261.1 coordinate 3,616, forward strand.
GGTGTCAAGCTGAGAACCATGAAATCTTGGTTAGGATAATTGTGACAGGAAGCCATACATTCAGATATATTCAGGGTCATTCTCTTTAAAAATGTGTGAAAGAAAAGTGCAGCAAAACAGTAAGGAAAGCTGTAAGAAAATGTGAACCTTAGAATTTAACTGGTTTTCAGTGCCTTCTCTTCTTTCTCAAGTTTCAGAAAATATGCGTGTGTTCTTCCTTATACTGTCTTTCTCTATGGCTATGTGTAGTAAAAGTATTTTAAAGCTTTGAAACAAAGACATGGTTTACTGAATTCTGTGATACTAGGAGGTACTCATTTTTTCACTTAAATAAAAACCTATTCATTCTCAGGCTTGTGGATGCATATAATTGGATGAATGATTAAATGCCAATAGGTTCTTGGATGCTTTCAGTTAAATTTTGTGCCTGAAAAAAGTTTTTTCTGGCAAATACTTGCATCTGCTCTTAATGTAGTGTCAGAAATCTTCTTTTATGTGTCTGTATAAATCAGGAGTGACTCCAATAGTCTTAATGGGCATATACTGGAGAAACACCAGAATGAACCTAGAATCAGAAGATAAAACTTTTTCATGACCTTAACTTAATCAATAATGAATTTGCATTAGTTTTGGAAATGTTAAAGTCAGGAAATGGAATAAAACTTTAATTCATTTTAGAAGATGCATGTGGGTTAGTCACAGGGTCCAGAAATCAAAGTAATGTACACCTGGGTGCTCTGCTACCAGATGAGCTCATAGAAGCTTGGGAGTGAACCTGGCAAATAACTTGTCAGCGTGTACTTGTCAGCCACACCAGAACCTTTTCTTCACCAGGGGCCCAAACACTTTTCTTCAGCTTGGATTTTTATAAAAACAGATTCTGTATGTCTTAAGCAGAGTTAGACTGGGTGCTGGTTCAAAATAAGTTTGATAAAGGCCAGGAGCTATTCCATTTCAGCCTCTTGAAAATGACTCAACATTTTGTTCATAGGGATTGGATTTCATGATCTTGGTAGCTACTGACATATCAGTCTTTTCAGAATCCTTTTTGTCTGTATAATTAAATTGAAGGTTGGCACCAGGGAATCTGGTGCTCTGTCAGGTAATATATGTTTTTCCTAGCCTCGAACAGAAAGACTGTACAGGCAGTGAGGTATTATTCTGCTTTGCTGGACCAGGAGGAAAAGAGAGAGAGAGTGATAGTAGGCTTTTTGTACTCAGGTCGATTCAATTTTTCATTCACTAGGCTGTTGTTATTAAGGGTTTCTGTCCAAGAACTGTTTTCTGTAAAGTACTCTATTTACATATGTTTGTTTTAAATCACACACTATGTAAATTCAGTTCAAAGGAGAAAGTATGCTGTTTTCTTGTGTAGTGAAATCCCCTCCATTTTCCTCTCTTTGTAGCTGTTGGCAGGTCTAATTTGTCAACTGTGTGACCATACACACCTTTTACAGTCCAGCTGCAGTGTAGATGTATAACAAGGCTGGCACGTTAGAAGACACATGGACTTTTGCTCCTAGAATACTATTTCTCCATCTTAATTTGTCACTTTTCTTTAATCATTATTTCTCCATTGCCATGCATACACATATATAGAGATATGATCAGGAAAATATTGTTTACAAATATAATGACTGCACAGATAGATGTTAATAAGAAAATGCTTCCAAATATCTCCAAAACAGAGACAAAGAAAACAAAGTAATGATAATGCAGCTGCTTTTTATTTATTTATTTTTTTTAATGCAAACCTTCACTGAAAGGGAAGAAAGTTGTTAACTCTGACAGGACAGAATAATTTTTTTTCTGATTTATATGAAGTCTGAGTGAAAGTACTTTGCAAAGAGATAGAATAATAAAGCTGGTGCAGAATAAAAGCACTAGTTTTTTAAGCATTCTTTGCTGTAAAAAAGTTGAAAAGATTGAAGAGAGAAAAACTGATCTATATTTTGGGAAAACAAACTGTATCCTTCCTCCAGATTTATGGTCAGGTCATTTCAGGATGGCTACTGATGCATGTAAATTGAGTCACTAAATATGTATATGATGTTAACAAGCAACAACTGCAAATAAACATCACGTAGATATTTGTGAGAACAAATTTTACATCCATAAAACTCAATTTGTAGTCTGCTTTTGAGAATTTACCATCCAATAATTTTCTCTTTTATATATAAAAAATGCATATAGGAAATTCTATCAGGTCATCTGGGACAGCAGTAAAACCTGTTTAAAACCTGTCTGTACTCTAAAGAAGAACAAAATTTCTAAACCAATCTGTTATGATGCACACATGTGCCATTTGCAGTCCCTGCCCATTTAAAAATTCAACTTCCTCTTAATCCCACAGTGTACTGGCATGGATTTTGACCATATGAAAGACCTTGACCCTTGACAATATCTCTGTAGATTAGGGGCCTCTACTAACAATGGCAGAGGTGGGGGATTCATTCTCTTCCCTCACAAAGATGGAGTTAGTGTGACATGGTAAAGAAGGTTATGAATAGCAACACAAGTTTTAACTCATGTTTGGAAAATTGCTCCCTCTACTCATCCATTGTGAGGTGGTAGCCAACTGGAGAATGACTGCAATTTACTGTCTTTCTCTGCCATAACTGTGCTAAGTTGTCTGTTAGAAAGGCTCTGGTGGGAACTTCCAAACTATGGTAGGATTTGACATGACACCACACATAGTGGTGGTACAGAAGTGAGACCGTGTTAAGGGCACGCAATAATATATATATACACACACATTCACTATGTATCTCCCTTGCAAAGATACTGTAGATAATGACATAACCTGGCTAAAAATGCAAATCCGTTTGAGCATTTCTGAGTAAGTATTGCTGGAGAAAAATGCTAGAAATGAAAGTACATAGTATTTTATGGGGGAAAAGGTAAAAACTCTTCTCTATAAGAATGACTTAGGTGAGACACATTGGAAATTGTGCCTCCTAGAACTGATAAAACATTGTGATTGCTCTTACTGCTACTTATCTACTCATAAGGGAGACTTTATCCCTCTGTACAACTTCCTGAAAGAAGGGTGTAGTGAGGAGGGTGTTGGTCTTTTTGCCCAAGTAACTAGCAATAGGATGAGAGGAAATGGCCTCAAGCTGCACGAGGGGAGGTTTAGATTGGATCTTAGGAAAAATTTCTTTACTGAAGGAGTGTTGAGGCATTGGAACAGGCTGCCCAGGGAGGGGGTGGAGTCACCATCCCTGGGGGTGTTCAAAAAACATGTGGATGTGGCACTTTGAGACATAGTTTAGTAGTCATGGTGGTGTTGGGTTGATGGTTGGACTAGATGATCTCAGGGGGCTTTTCCAACCTTGATGATTCTATGATTCTTATATGTTTTATTTCTAGATTAAAAAAAAAATAAAAATCAGGTAGATGGAAACTCTCATGTCAGACAAATGATTGTTTCTGCTTTCCTGGAGTTAACTTGGTCTGAACCACTACATCTAGGCAGTTGTTCAACAACCATTGCTGTTGCAGGCTTCACACTGAGAGTTGCCTCTGGTGTGATAAAACAAAACCCCCACACATTCTCTGCTTAATGGTCTCTCCTATGTCTTTTCCCTTTACAGCAGTCTGAATCTCTTCTTGGCTTTCATTAAACAGGTCCTTTTTAAGCTAAGTAAATAAAAACAATATATCTTGCTTTGTGGTTACTAGATAATACCTTTGTGAGCACCAAAGACCTACACGTATGGAAAGATCTGCAAAGAACTCCTCCAGTGTTTTATAAGTAAGATTATTTTTTTAAAATTTTTGTAAGGTTGTGAAACGTTATTGATCTTAAATACAGTCTGAAGACTCCGGTTTTAAAATTTTTAAAAAAAGGTTACTAGAGTAGCCTTGTAGCATGACATACTGTAAAACAGAAAAACTTCAAAGCAGGCAGTTCACAATATCTGCTCAAGACAAACACAGTTAAAACATGAGAGATCTCAAGAGATATGCAAAACAACTGTCTGCTTTAAATTGCTGTAGTAGTATGCAATTTTATTTAAAAGGGATTTGTGATTTGAGCCCTACCATTATACTATATGTAATTGTTTTAATAATAGAAGTCTAAAATGTACTCAATATTCAGCTGGTTTTATTATCTCCTTTGCCCTTTTGAATGAATTCACAATAAAAACAGCTTCACTTTTAAACCCTTTGTGTTGCATATGCAGGCACTTATATTTTGTCAGACCCAGGTTCTGCTTATCATTTATGAATATTTAGATATTCCATTGTCAGGTTATCCCATTACGAATAACCTGTTATTCTTCCCATGATGAAGGGAAGAATAAATGCTGGAAAACATCTAATCAGCATGTGAAAGCCAGTGGGGAGGGGGAGTGAATAAGGGAGAAAATTAGTTTGTGCAATTACTAATAATGAACAAGAAAGCTGTCCAGAAGAGGAGGAGACTCCTGTTCCTACTTGATTTGGTCTAATAAGAACTTTGGACACCTGGAGATACTGGACAGTCTCTGATGAAGGGAAGGAGACCATGTGTTCTCCTTTCCTCAAGTTGCAATAGCTGCTCACATTTTTATTTGTCAACCGTAGAGAGACAGGAGCTGAAGGGAGTACTAACTACTTATAAATTGAAATCTTTGTTCAGGTCCCTTGGAGGTTCTCACCCTCCTCAGATCATTGCCCTCCTCCCTAGCACAGAAACTTTTAATACGTGTCTGGCTGACCATCTATAAGGCAGTTCAAATATTTTCTTCTTTTTGGAACCAATTTCATGTTGTTTTGTTTTTGTGATCTGAGATACAGTGCATTGGCTTTTCATTAGATGTATCTAACAATTTGACATGAAAAAACAGAAAATAAAAAGGTAAAAAGGGATAATTATTAAAAGAGAATACTTGCTGCCTACTTACTAACCAGAGGTGGAAATATAAACATTGATGTTAAAAATCTCAACATGTATATTTAGCCCTTCATAGACTTACTAGTAATTTTTCCCATAGATTACCTGCAATCTTACTGGGTGTGTGTATGTGTGGGTATATGTGTATATATATGTATATGCATAAATAAAATTTATCTATCTATGCTGAGACTTTTACAACTACTTGAAGCAGTCTAATGATCCCAGTTTTCCTCAAACTTACTCTAGGCTGGTTGTAATCAGGACTACTGCTGCATTTACTGGATCTAGCTGTGATTGTAATTGTCACAGTCCTTTCTCATAAAAGGCTTTAATTTTACAATATTTCTGTCCTCCATTCTGGATCATTTTCCAGGTAAAGAACAGCTCAGAAGCTATGGAATAGTTGCCAGACCAGATGATAAAATGCCTTAATTGCTTGGAGAGTGTTGGGTTTGTTATGTTATGTTAAGTTATGTTATGTTATGTTATGATGTTATGGCTTTTTAAAAGCAAGGGAAGGTTTTTTTATTATTTTGGATGACTGTGTTGCAAGTGATAAAATTAGATTATGGAAGTAGTAAAATAGCAGTGAATAAAATTTACCCTGTGAGGTAAACTACATAAGGTTCCTCTTATGCGATCATTAGTATTTATTCTTTCCTGATACAGTGTGATTTTGAAGGAAAAATGAATTTTTAATTGGTACCTGGATGTTTTGAAAAGAGAATCTTCTATACTTGTTCATGAGCCTTGACATTTTTTTCACAAATAAAAACTGTGAGAGAAAATTGTGTGTCCTGTGTTCTGGAAGGCCATCTGTCCTTTATTTTAAGATGTGTTAGTTAAGATTGGTGTTGTGACTTACTGAGCTTATTCATCTTCATTCCTCTGTGGAACACATGATCTAGTGAAATGTCTAAAGATTAGAAAAGCTATACTGGGGAGGAAGTAGGAATAATTTTATGGTGATTGAGGTCAAGAGGTTAATACATTATTTCAATTATTTGTGTGCCAGGTAGAACCTTCCTGTTTTAACAGATTTAAAACCAAAGATAATTGTGCAAGGCTGTAATAGCAAACACATCTTAAACATAGAGAAGATGTGCATAAATTGTATGAAATCTGAATCTGGTAGAGGTGAAGCTGCTGTAGCTCCATGCCCTCAGGTCCAACCACTACCAAGGATAAGCACACACATGAACACATGTGTACACCCAGTAACTGTCCTTAGATGTAGTATCAGACTCACTCTACCCAGCAGTGGACCCTGGGTCTTCTCAACCCAAGTTGCCTCAAACACGTGCATGTGCATGCACATATACATGCATACACACATCTCTCTCGGGTTTCTCCAGTATCTCGCACAGTGCCCCGGCCCCTCAAGTTGCCACCTCTCAGACTCTGGTCTTTCCACCGCTTTACCCAGACTTATGGCATCTTTGATCCCTGGCCACTTACCCAAATCACCAGCCAGTCCAGCCTGATGTTTGCTGATGACGTGTGCTGACACATGCACCCTCACATGTGCCAGTGGTGGCCCACAGGCACATGGCCCCTGTAAGCCCTGATCCCTCTCCAGTTGCTGCCACTCAGACACTCCCTGAGGTGGGTTGACCTTGGCTGGGTGCCACATGCTATCAGGTTGCTTTATCACTCCCCTTCTCAGCAGGATGGGGCAGAGGGGAGAAAATGAGATGGAAAAAAAACTCTTGTGGGTCAAGTGTTGTGGTTTAACTGCAGTC
>VZTL01060263.1:0-19469 GCA_013400535.1 Scopus umbretta
AAAAAAAAAAAAGATGCTTTCAGGCACACAATCCCTTCTCCAGACTTTGTGGTTTTTTGCCCTCCTGCTATTATCTCTCCTCAAGATCCTTTCTGTAAAATACTGCTGTGTTAAAACATAATTGTAAATCTCTTTCCTAGGTACAGATTCAATGTGGAACACCTCCCGGACAGTGAGATAAACTAAAAAAACATAACAACCTCATTTCAAATCCTGCTAGGACTGTCCCTTCAGAACTACAGCTGGAAAATTTACTCTGAATCACATTTTAAGACAAATTATTTTATTCAAACTGAGGCATTTTATTTAAGGTGATGGTAATGAAAGTCCAATGCAGATTTAATTACCACACACAGATCTAGATAATACTATCCAAGGACCATTTTCCAAAAAGCCCTTTTACAGGAGCACTTGCCATGTCCTATTAAGAAGTGCTCTGATCATGAAATTATGAAAGCTCTGATCCTTTTAAATGCCTGAACTTTTTCACAAATCTGCTTTCTAGACCCCTTTTATTACTGCCTTGTGGCTACAGTCAATCATTACCTTCTGCTTTTCCATGCTTTGTTTCCCATGTGCTCTTTTGATTAATCACATTCTCGTAAACTATATTGACAAAGTTATTATGCTGTGCCTAATCTCTGTCTTGCTGGCAGGAAAACAGAGCTGGGAGGTGCCAGCTTCCCCGAAAAGCAGGAAAATAATAATAGGCTATAAATTGATATTACAACACATGCTCTGGCTGGTGGTGCTGCCCGCTGCGTGTAACAGGGAATAGCGGTGACCCAGGCGAGGCCAAGGCGGCTGATGGAGCGTGGCCACGGCAGGGTGCCTTCTGCAGCTCTGCTGCCAAGCGGCTATGCACTCACACGGGCCCTGCATCCTTTGCAAGGGATCTTTTCTTTTACATAAATGACAACTTTGTATTCCATAAATGGCATAATTGGTATTGTGTAAGCTGCAGTTCTACACTCACAAAGTAAATGAAAGAAACAAGAATGATCTTCCTCTCTGTTCAGATAAGAGACTGCTTGTCTAATTCCAACAGGATGAAGTTTTGCAGTCTATAGTCTTCAGTTTGTTCCTTCTCTACCCGAAGCTGGGTAGGAAGTCTCAGCTTCAGATTTGTTTGGACAATGGCCTCGGGTCAATTGAGATGGAGCATCTTGTTGGAGTCTGCCGGGTGGTTTTCATCCCTCCAGCCATACTGCACTCATCTCCCCTTAGGCAAGCAGGCCAAAGCTGAGTGTGAAGCACATGCGACGGCAAGTGCGAGTTCCTATCGCCGTGACTCCCCTGCCTGCTGCGAGGCCCACAGGGAGCCCTTGTGGGAATGCCAAACCTGGTTCTGAAGTGCTTGCCTTTTGGGCTTCCCACCAGGACCTCCCGAAGCCTGTGTTTGGTGAGAAAGCAGTGGCGGGAGCTGCTGGCGACTCTCGCTGTGAAGGCAGGCAACAGGCGACAGCTCGCTGCGATACGCCGTACTGCCACACTTCTTCAGAAACACAGAATTTTAGCAGACGTGCCTGTCACCCCCCCGCCTGCCTGCTTTCTTGGTGACTGCACTCCATTGCTGGACTGGCTTGGCGTGGGTAACTCATGGCAGCGTGAGGTAAACGCGCCGCAGGCAGCGGGAGCGGGCAGCCGTCTGCCGACAGGCAGGCAAGGGTCACCTCACCCCCAGCACAGCAGTGACAGCTCAGCACAGCAATACCCAGAAGTAGTGTCCTCTGATTCATTCCCATCATGTTGGTGTACTTACAGGTTACTTCAGCGCTTTTGAGAACCAGGTGTCTTAAAGTGTTTCGTACCTCCTCTCTATCACAGTTTGCTCATCCTGCTTTAAGAGTTAAAAAATGAAGGCTTAAAAGCAATGTAATAAAATTGGCTTCTCCTTCGGCCATACAATTTGAAGGCAATTTTTATTCCACGTCATCTCTTACGCCATCAGAAATTTGCCTCCCGCACTAGCATCTGGGTTCCAGGACGGCTACTACCTTCTATTAACTGGAGGCTCAGGGTAAGGGCCAGAAACTCTAGTTAAGGGTGCTCAAAAGATGAACATGAATGTGGAAACGAACTTTCCCCTAGAGTCTGAGGTCTAATTAGGGAAGGTCAAGGACAAGAAACTAAATAACACTACTCCCACTTTACAGGTGGGTGGCCAAGAAGCGGACTAACACACAGTTGCATTTATTGATGTGTTTAAACAATCAAAAGGAGCTTGACACCTAAATATTTTTATAAGTCAGACGAATGAGAATGCATCCTCTAAAGTTGTGGTCCTGCAGGGGCTTAAAAGCATGAAAAACTTTATTTATAGAAATAGTCCCACTGAGGAGTCCCTTCTGTGTCCCTCAGAGGGACACCCTTAGTCCCTCCGCAGGATCAGTCCTTAAGTGCATATTGGTGCTGAACAATCAGACTGATTTTGAAAAGCAACAGGGACACCCCCCTTTAGCTGGAAAAGTCATGCACATCGACAGTAGCTAAAAAATATCTCTCTAGCATGCCCGGCTTTTCTTCCCTTAAAAGGTTATACACAGAAAAAAAGGGCTTTATTTCTCTTTTTTTTTTTGTCTTCAGTTTCAACCACAGGCATAGAAATACCCCACTGCAAAAGCCAGGCATATGGGCAAGCAGGTTTTACATATTTATATTGAATTATTACTTCTCTATTGTTTTGTTGGTTGCTACTGCTATTGGGCATCCTTGGGTTTTGACGGTCACATCAAAGGAGCTGCTCTGGCGTGAGAACCGGCCAAAGTGAGCCAGATAATTCATGGATTTATTACTGAGGTCGGTTCCCATGATTGTCAGTGGGCAGCAGCCGCTGCTGTGTCGTAATCCTCATTCTCTTGGTAAGGCACATACTGCCTTAAAAAGGTTTAATGATCCAACAGTGATTTACTAATGGGAATCTTTCTTGTGGGTTTAGCAGGCCTTGAAGGAGGACAGGGTGGCATATGACGGTCAGTTTTCAGCAGTTTCGAGAAATGTTTTGATTCGCTTTGTTTTGAGATTCCTGTTTGTAGCATTTTTATCTGCTAACTGCAATAATAAATTGAAGGGACAAAGTCGTCGTAGCTGGGCAGGTATCAGACCCGTGATAACAGGGGGAGGGAAGGAAGCAGACACCTGTCATGTGATGGCAGATCACGACGGAAGACCTGAGGTAATTATCAAAAACCACACACTTCGGCCCTTGTGATCGACGAAATGAAAAAAGCACGGCGAGAGAGACTGGGACGGCCTGGTGAAACCACAGCCTTTTGCTGTGGTTGCAGCCCGTTTGCCTTTCTTTTCTGTCGGGAAAGCAGGGAGGGGGCTGCCCGGTGGGACGGCTGCCCAAAAAGAGGGCAGGGGAGGGAAAAGGCGAGGAAGCAGCTTTGCCTACGCAGAGGAAAGATGCGCCCCGTGCCTGAGGAGCCAGCGTGCCCCGCCGCCACTCCCCCTTGCCACCCTGGTGCCTCTTCAGAAAAACAAAACCTAAGAAAACCCAAACAAAATAAACTCCCTTCTCCTCCACCAAAATACATTTAGAAAGCACAGAGGGAGAGGGGGTGGGGAGAGAAACAATGTTATTTTATTTTAAGGCTTGTATATTAAACCCAAGTGCTGGGAAGTGTCATTAAAAACTATTTGAGCTATCCACGCACAACAGACCTCATCTTGTAAATCTACATGCAAGTGTACCTGAAATGCAGAACATTTTGTTTTAAACTCCCCCAACAGAGAGTCCTTCTCCTAAAGAAAAATACAGTTACTTGGCTCTCTGATATAGGAGAAAAAAATGTGGCATTCAGAGTTAAAACAAAACTAAGGGGGAAAAAAGTGTAGGCCTTTAAGTAATTGTAATTTTGTCTCCTTAGGTTTATGGACTGCCTTGTAGTCATTTATTAGATTTTTCACCTACCACACAGTAATACAGAATACAATCTATGGGTATTCTTTACAGTTAAAACACTTTTCTTTACATCTTTCAGTAATAACACCGTTTCCTGGAGCGGTGTGTTGATTCCAGAGAAGGAGGTCTTACAGTGTAACCTACGTGAAGACGTGGGCAGAGTTAGAAATTTCCCAGCCGTTAGGTGATTGCAATCACAATTTCAGTGTTGCATCAAAGTATTTTTTTCATCCTGAAAGACTTTCCTTTGTAGAAGAGAAAAATGCTGAATATGGACTGTGTGGAAAGCAAAATTAAGTCAACACCTCAGGAGGACTTTCCTATAGAGTAAGTAATAGCACTGTTCAGATAAACATCGTCTAAAACGTTTAGCTTTTCTTTAATTCAGTATCGGCAGCTGTAGCTGTAAAAAAGGAGCCTGCCTTTCCAGACCATGAAAGTAATTCAACTAGACACATTTCCTTTTATTTCCATATTCATTTCCTTTTGCTTCTGATTTTTTTAAGTTCTAGGGTACAACACTAATTCATGTGTCCCAACTTTGCACTGCCATCATAAATGCACAAAAATATCCCTTTAAAAAGAAACTGTATTAACATCATCTTACAATCACCACCACTGCTACAGCCAGAGCATTAAGAGAAATTCTGAAGTTAGTGTTGAATGAGCCCATTGCAGGTGTTGACTGGTCTTGGTTTTACAAGATGGATAGATGATAACAACACATGAGCATCAAATGATTTTGGTACTGTTCCGTTGTTTCTTCAGGTGAGGAGGCTGATTCTTTGAAAAAATTAGATCATGTGAAAATATTATTAAGCTTCAGTTGCCTGGCCATATTCATTTAGTGCCACTTAAGCAACCTTGGGTTTCCCAGGCAAATGCATGAGGCTGGTAGAGGTGACACAGGACACAAGGGAGACCTGCACCTTCCAGAGTGATAGCTGGAGCCCAGCTTAGAACACGGCAAATATTTAGGCAACTGAATGCCCAACTAAGTGATTGTATTTACATATTAATAGCACTTGATAGCCATTGGGGGGGGGGGGGGGGNGGGTGGGGCGGGGGGGGGGGGGGGGAGAAATGAAACGAACACCCCAAACCCAAAAAAACCAACCCAAACCAAAATACCTCTTTTCAGATAATTATCTGCAAAAATTTTGTTTCACTTGTAAATCAGGTAAGCTTGGGTTTACTGTCCAGTTGAGATCCCAGCATTTCTAGCACCTGCCTGGTGCTCCTCTGCTTATCATTTCTGGTCATGGTCAGATGTGTTGCTGCGGTCATCGCTTTTGAGACCTTTACAGCTTCCAAAACAGAAGTTTTTGTTGTGAAAAACGGTGAAGCAGAGGAACAGAGCACAAGTAATAATTTCAGCATTGAGTTAAATTACACTCAGGTTCAGGCAGTAGCCTCACACAAATGAGGTGGGGCACATGAAGCTTGCAAACAAAGCTACACCAATTTCTTCACCTTTTCTTGAAGTTGGACAAAACTACCTGTGACTGTTAAAGCACTCGGGTCCTGATTTGTGTGATCTCAGGCTATCTGTGCCTATAGAAGCAGATGACTAATGAGGCTGGTGAGTACAGAGCTGGTTAACAGTCCACAACTCAGTTGTATTTTCTGGTGTAGTATCTTCTGATGAAAAGACGCTTGTGGAATTTTTATATGCTGAAGAAGAAACTTCTCATTTACAATAGCCCTAAGAATCTGCCGATATCTGTGTCCCAGGCTTTGGTAGATGCCCTTTACTTATCTCATGGCATCCCAAGTGAAGTATCATCTTTCAGAATAGCTGCAAACAAACATTCTGAAGGCTCATACTAAGGAGGTAGCAGCATGAACCGGCAGCTCCTGGCAGTTGTTCAGGCAGATGTAGTCACAGCCAGGATACGATTATTCTGCTCTGAATATATGCATTCAGCCCTCGGCCACAGCAGCCGGTTTTTCTTCTGGGGCAATACCTAATGCCGGATTTCCTCCACTTGCCATCAGAGCAAAGGGAGGACAGGCAGCACCGCCTCTCAGTTGCCCCTCTCCTCTCTTGGGTAATAAACTTCCCTCGGTACTGTGTGACACAGCCCCGCAGCGACAGCAGCCTAAGTGCTTTTTATTTGCACGCTGAGGGCTAAGGTTTCGAGCCTGCTAATGCTGAGTGACAGAACTGGTTTTTAGCTTTTTCCTCTTAAGAAAAACATTCTAGGAAATTGCATAACCTCCTTTGATCCTCTTGTTAAGGTTGCAAAGCCACCCCTTGAAAAGTTAGTCAAAGCCAACTACTTACCATTGAGCAAGCAGCCTGATTTACTTTCTTGTGCTATGTGCTATGACCGAGTCCTAAATTATATAAATTACAAATGTTCTTCCTCCAGGTCCATTCATCATTGAATGCAGAATAAAGATAGAAAAGGGCCGAAGCAAGTTTGCACACGTGCAGCCATGAGTCCTACCTTTTGGATCTTGGTTATGCCAACGAAACAGCTTTCCCTTGCTCTGTTTTAAAAATTGCATAGACTCCTTCGGCTCTGACCTGTTAGCACATCTACAACCAAATCCATCAGAAGCTGTTACCTTCTGGTGTCTTTCCAACAGCAGATATAAAATACGCTGCTTCTCCATTCATTTCTCACTTGGGAAGTCTTCATCCGCTGTCACAGAGGTAACGTTCCCAACAGAAGCTCAGGACTAAACAGGTATGAAGGCTGAGCTCCTGCCTCATGTGCTAGTCCCTTCAGGTGATTCAGATTAAAAACCAAACTAAACCAAAAGACAACAAAACAAAGCAAGAAATAGAGGAGACATCAGCAACTTGGCGTACATGAATTTGGCCTCTTTTGCAAGAGTGAAAATGGGCTAAGCCCAAACACACAAGCTGCACAAATCCATCCGTGATGTGTATTTTCAGGATGCTAAAATAACTACGCTTTCATCTAACCAGTTTCAGAAACATTTTTTCAAAATTTCTTTCTTTAGAATGAGGCAAACTGTCGCATTTGGGGCAACAAATTATAATTATTTGCAGCACATCAATTAGATTGAAGCCCTCAGGTGGAACCAAGCCAGTGGCTGCCCGTTTTCAACATGATATGATGCATGAGAGACCTCCTACCCGGCTCTTAGAGGGCAGGTTAATATTTAACAGCTTAAAGTCAAGTAGGGCTGCAACCTGCTCTTTTTCATGTAAACAAAGCCCACTTTTTATCTACTTGCCAGTTCACTAATGTCATCTTTATTCTTGAAACTGCTCATACAGAAACTGAATGGTACCTGAACTGGATGCTGCTAAGCATGCCAGTACAGTAGTACAGCATTTGCATCCTGAATCAAAAAAATGTCAAATTCCTTCCCCCCCACCCCAAACAACAAAACTTCAAAGATGATTTACAGTGTGGGGGTAGCAAGCCTTCTTCCCCATCTTTCGCTCATTTTCTCCATGGGACAGCACACTGTTCAGGCAAATCACAACCCCTCCTCGCCTGGGTGCTGGAGACGAGCTGATGCAGGTGAGGGTGGGTTAGGAGTTTAACGTTTGGGAGAAGGGGATGATGGGGAGCGAGCCACTGAGCTGAGGCTGCATTTTGGCAACAGATGAAGCCTCTGTCCGGCTGAAGGGCGGTCACCCTGTTTCTGTGCCTCAGTCTTGTCAGCTGTTATTTGGGCATAATAATCTTTTAGTGTCTTTTGGACACGTAAGACTGTGAGCGTGTCCTTACGGACAGAGCTTTACGCACCTTCTACAGACAAGCTTTGCAGATCTAAGGCGAAACAGTAAGAAACCCTTGCCTCAGTGAGAACCAGTAAATTAGAAGACCACAACTGGAAGTAAAACCCACCCTCTCTCAACCCAGATATTTAATGATGTCATTGGGTTGAAATTTTCTCCCTCTAAGCACAGGCTCTTAGTGCAGATCTGAAGGAAAGCTGAACCTAGAAACCCCCACAATTCTGGGGGGTCTCTGGGATGGACGGATGGGTATGTATCATTAAGCGTACCGTCAATGCAGAACCAGTTGACAAGCCTGAAAACCAGTGCTGCTTCCCGGACTGCTTTTTTCTGCCAGTTTCAGAGGACGGGCTCCCTGGCTGAGCAAGGGGAGCAGAAGAGGATGGAGCAGCCGACAGGCTTGTCACCAGTGGCGCAAACTAACTCTGAGTCCACGAGTATTCCTCAAGAGCAAACAAAAACTGCAACAAATCATCCATAAAATGCAGTCAAAAAGGACTTCGTTTAATTAGTGATATGTAAAGACTTTTGCATAGAAAAAAGGTTAACAAAGTAATGCATAAAAGACCGACTAGGTACAGTATTTTTAAAACAAATATTTTAAAGTATATTTTGCATAATGTTTAACATTCTCAATGCTTATTGCTTTCTCCACACAGCAGAGAAATCAAGTGCATAATAATACATGCTGTGTTTTATTTTTTTTTAATTTTATTTTTTTTACATAAAATCTCTAGTTCTTGACTGGATGTATTAAAATACTTAGGTTATTTTAGGTCACTGTAATAAAAAATGAAAGCAAACCATTTTATGCAGCACTAGTTGTCTGGGTATCGACAAAATAATTTACTGACATACCCTTTAATACATTCATTTTGGTTTGGAATCAAACCCACATTACAATGTTGGCATGTTAATAGCCAATTTAAAAGTTGTCCCTACCGTAACTTCATTCATACCCAGAGTGATCGTTCTCCCTGTAGTTGATAGTGAAAAGAAGAGGGATCTTGCACAGAAACAGCTGGAAGTAAATGTCCAAATACAGCTAAATAAATTAATTTGAACTCTTGCAACACCGAGTCTCTTGTATCGGCATGAATCAACCGGATCCAAGTGTGCACACTTGAAATTGGTGGTTACTTCTGGGTGCCTGACAAATTCACTGTTTGTGCAGATACGAGCTAGCACCATATTTAAGCCATAAAAAGGGTGCCTCAAGGCTCACAGGCAGTGCTGAAACGTTCATTAATCCCAGCACTGATAAGATAATTGCTTTTACCAATGCTATGCTGGATGTCACAATTTGGCAAGTCTGTACAAAGAAAGTGAACTAAGGAAGCAAGAACTAGGCCTGTCAAATTGAACATTCTTCCTTGGCAATCTTTTGGCTAAAAAAAACCCTCCCCCCTTCAAGAGCACGCTCTTCCCTGGAAAGACACCCAAGTCCTGAAGTTGAACGCAGGATTTCCCCTCTCTCCCATACCATTTGCCATACCTGTGCAATGTTATTTGTTTTAGCAGAACACACATATATAAAATCTTTTTATTATTATTTTTTCAATGTCAGGCACTTATGAAACTCAAACTCTTTTTCTAGCCTGGGGAGACCTGGTAGGTGCGATCCCTCACCTCTCTGCCAAACAAGGATGCATAGCTGGAGAATTATTAGTTCTAGTGTCTATGTATTTCCCAGGAAACCTCTACATGCCGATACGGTCACGCTGTTTCTGAAAGCCATTGCCGCTCCCTCAAGGTGCCTCCAGCAAAACAAACCGAGAAGAAGAAGAAGAAGAAGAAGAAGAAGAAGAAGAAGAAGAAGAAGAAGAAGAAGAAGAAGAAGAAGAAGAAGAAGAAGAAGAAGAAGGAGAAGAAGGAGAAATCATCCCGTGCCCTCTCTGACGCCTGAAACAAGGATAGCTGTGCCATTCCTCGGCGGGCTTGCCGGCCTCTCTCCAGGCCCTTTGGGTGAAGGCGGCCACTCGGCCGGGCTGAGCAGGAAGGACACGCCGAGTCCCAGGGGCTCATCCGTGGCCGTGGGCGTGCGCGTGGGGCTGTGTGCGTGCACGCGCGCATGTGCTGAGGGAGAGGAGGGAGCCGGACCGCGAAGGGAGAGGGTGGGGGGGTGCTTAGAAGGCTCCAACTTCAGTCCCCCATGGTCGGTAGGGTTTAGTGCTGCCCCCACTGCCAGCCTGCTGAGGGCTGGCGGTGGCGGATACGGCCAACGGAGGGGTGATGGCCGTCGCCGCAGCCACGGCGGCGGCGGCCGCGCTGGGGGGAAGCATGGGGAAGGCGCCGGTGAAGGAGAGGGGGAAGCTCTGGGCAGCGGCCGTGGCTGCCGCTGCCGCGGCGTGAACGGTAGCCGAGAGGGACAAGAGGGAGGTAGAGAGAGGGGGGACGCAGGGAGCAACGCTGCCAGCCGAGGGGACTCTGAGGGCGGCGTCGGCGTGGGCGAAGGTGGCCGTCAGCAGGGCGGAGCCGTGGGGCGGCACGTCCGAGGAGAGTCTGCACGGGGCGGCGTCGGAGCCGTGGAGTCCGTTCGGCTGCAGCAAAGCGGCCGGGAGGTGGTGAAAGGCGGCTGCCCAGTGGTGAGGGTGCAAGGGGTGGTGGTGGTGGGCCATGGTGGAGGTCATGGCGGCGGCTTCCCTCTGAGAGGCGCAGGTGCTGAGGTGAGACACGAGTCTGACACGCAGGGGGTCAGATGTGTCGAGACCTTCCACCGAAGTCAGGTACCTGGCGACTTCTGTCAAGCACTCCCGGAAGCCAATGCTCATGAAATCCATAGCCAGGGAATGAGCGTCAAAATAACCTGCAAGGGGAGGGCAAAAGATGCGTTGAGTGTCGAGCCGGCTTCCCAGCCGACGCTAGGTGACACGGCTAACCCCGTCCTCGCTCAGCCGCCAGCTCTCCCACTTACGGGTTAAGATTTGCAGCGCGAAAAGTTTGGTCTCTGATCTGTGAATGATTTGTGTGACCATCCCCGTAACGCAATAGGCTGCAGTTGTTTTTGCAGACAATATACAAATGAAAAGAATTAAGTCCGTAAGTACTCGTCATACTTAAAAAGATATATGATGCCTCTCCTGAAATTCCTTAGCAAGCTGCTGCAGTGCAGCATTGACCCTGCGTGTGTGTGTGAACCAGACGTTTATCCACACAAAGAAACAGGCTGGAGATCAGAGAGCTTGCATGTACTACCCTGCCTTTTCTTCCCTACGCTGGCATTCCTAGTAACGCCCTCAAACTCTTTCTCGACATTGTGAGATAGTTGCTGTAACTGCTGCCGGGGTCCCATCTACTTCACAGAGTCATTAAGACAATATGACATACGGTGTTACTTAACTACAAACTAAAAACATCTTGTCATGACTCTGCACACACACAATAAAAAGCTTTACTGAGGAAACGTTTTATGTAATGCCATTGCTAATTTGGAGATGGAAGACTGACAGTCATATGGCCCGTGAGGTATTTCAACAAACAGCAACTGGAGCTCCACAGGCTTGGGACAAAAAAGCATTTGAAAAAAACCAACTTGTTTTATTAAATGCACATGAAAAGATATTCCCTTTCTAAAAGGGTCTCGCATCAAATCTAGTGCTTAAGTTGCAGCTCGTCAACTACAAAAACCTGTTCCAGTTTTTGGAATTTTCCTATTTTAGTTTAAAAGTAGTCTCCCTGGGGGAATAATGTCCTATTCACTCCCAAGCTGGCACGGTGCTTTCTCCTCTTGTTTTCAGTGAACATTTTTAGGTATGTGTGACTATGATGTGTGGTAGTATATAAAGATCAAGTCCCCTTATTGTGGCGGAATGTGGGAGCAATATCTGCATTAGGCCTTGCACCCTCTGGCCTGAAATAATCTCAGTCTTTCTGAAAAATGCTAGCACCTTAGTTGTTTTCACTTTGATCAACTTTCAAGCAAGAAAAGAGCCTTTCTGCTGCTGCACGCCCACAGTATAGAATTAACTTGGGCACATTTATCGATGTCACCCCAAATGCCCTGCCTGCCATATACCCCTTCTCGCCAAATTACGACAGCGATTTTGATGCAGGCTGCCTTGCTGATCTGAGGCTGTACAAAACCCAAGAGAAACACCGTCTCGGACAGCAGATCAGTGAGCACGAGGGGTCGAGGACTCGTCTCAGCAAGTACTGACTCCTCGGAGCTTTTTTCCTGCCGGGTCCACCGCGAACAAACGATCTGCGGGAACGCCGCGGTTTGAGTGAACTCCTGAGAAACAAACGCCAGGCAGGCCAGCCGCAGCGAGCTAGCAGGGTACCTGCCATGGTGCCAGCCAGCCTGGCATGAGGACTGCCTCCACGCCGGAGGCTCCAGGACCTCCGGCAGCTTCAGAGGGGCTGACGCGCAGCCAAAGCCACCTCCCGGCTCTGGCCACAAGTCAGCCAGCCCGGGAGTCCTGAGAGCGTGTGGCTCAAGATGAAACCAGGACAGCTTCCCAGCCTCCTTCCCTCTTGACCGGAGGAGACGTGGGGGACGTGGCTGCCACCAGCTTCCCGAGTCCGAGCTGCTGGCTCTGTGACAAGCCATCCCAAAGCCCTGGTGATCCTGGCTCTACCTCAGTCTCCTGGCTGAGACATGAAAACAGAGGGGAGATGAGAGCTGGGACTCCCAGGCTCCTTTATGTTTTGATTTTGATGGTTATCTTTCCAGGTTTCCCCTTTGCTGGCTTCCCCATTCTGAGAGAGACTTAAAAATGTTGTTTCTTGTTTCTTTCCAAAACCCAACAACATCATCCACCACACCCACACGCATACACCCCGGCGTTTTGTAGCAAATGGAAGTCTTGGTTTTCCTTCAACTACCCGGGTAACCCATCTGCTCTGCACACAGGGCACCGGCCGAGTCATTTGAGCTATATTGACCCATGTTGCTGACCCAGGTGTCAGTCACCCAAGCGAAATTTGCAGCAAAGCTGCAATAAAACACCACCAAGGTCCCAGAGAGCTACTCGCTGTTGACAAGTTACTCCTCCCCTTGTGCTTGCGTGCACAGTCAGCGAAAAGCCCTGGCCCCGGGCCAAAATAATAACTCAATGAGAACAGGAGACCATTGCCCACACCTGCATCAGGGCAGCAGAAACACGGACTCCGCGCAGGATCTCGGAGGCGGCAGTCTGCCTGCCCGGGCAGTTCTGAAAAATGGAGAAGGGACAGGAGCCACATCGGGTTTTGTTCTGCCGTGCCCACCTCGGGCTCAGCACGCTGAGCAGCGGCCGACTCCACCCTGGTTTTCCTAGCCCCGGGCATTCCCCATTGTGGGTGTCCTCCATTTCTCCGTGAGGAGGAAGAGGACGAGCTCTCCCCCAGCCCTCAACGCAAGGGAGGGTAAGGGTATCAGGACCCATTTCTCCCTGATGCGATAATAGCTTTTGTCCATAGGAAAAATGATGAGACTCGTTTTTTTGCCGATCCGAAAAAGTTTCTGGCTCAGAAGGTGAGTTACAAAGTGGGAATAACTGCAGCTGCAAGTAAAACAAACATCTGTCTTGAAAACTCCCTAACAAACTATATTTAAAGCCATTACTCAGGTTGCAAAGTAAAACATGAAGCAAGCAGGAAACGCGGGCTTAAACTTTGCCCAGTACTAACGCGCGAACCTTTTTTTCTTAAAGTTTCTTAATCCATGCAGTGAGAGTACTCTTATATCTGGGTCAGAAGGAGAAGACAAAGTCATGATATTTGTGAAGCAGTTGGGTGTTACACTGACGTGCCACCCGCTACGGGCCGCGCGTAACCAACGGCTCTGCGCACGGCACAAAGGCGGCTGTGGTTGCCCAGCCGGCGGCAGCGGGCTGACGCGGGTGTAAGCCGGCATCGTCTCTCCCCGCGCCCCGAGGCTTCGCCCTTCCCTGCACCGACCTCCAGTAGCCACGGGCACGCCGGTGTCAGCCAGGGCAGGGAGAGGCACGGCGGTGGCGGTGGACCAAGGCAGAGGCTGCAGGACCTGGGACCGCTAACAAAATCCAGCTTGTCTGGCCGCAGCCGGAGGCCGGGGCTCTGCCGACACCTCTCTCTGCCCGGCAGCTCCCATCCCGGGCACTTCGTCCCCTGCCCCGCTAGCTGGGCTATCCGACCTGACCCAGTTATAAAATAATCCCCCCCCGACTTTTTTTTGGGCAGGGAGGCAAGGGAAGGATGGTTGATCTCCTGGCCCTCCCACTGTCGGTGCAGACATCAGAGGGGTGGGAGCTGCTGCAGCTTTTAAGAGGAACGATGGGCAGCGTGCAGCAGGGGTCCGGCTGGGATAAGCCGAGCTGCACGTCACGCGGGGAGGATGAAGTGAAACAACCAGCGCTTCCCTCAGCAGCTGAGCGTCCGTCGCCCCGCGCACCAAGTGAGACAGAGCTTGCGGAAAGCCAGCACGCAACCACGCAATTCAAGACGGCACCGTCACGCACACACACCGAGGATCTGAACTCAAATTGCACAAGCGTGATCAATTCTGGCGTTCCGTAACTTTCAAGAGCACAGCTTTACCAACTAAATAGTGCTTTTTCAAGTTTTGGATATAAATATTAACATTTTTTTAAGATATAAAAATTAATTATTTTTTTTAGATGAAGTTTTGCACATTTTCTGAGGAATCAAGAGGTGTGTCTGTTATATGAAGGACAATAAAATCCCTTCGCCTCTTATAGAACAAGCTACCCATAAATTTTAAGCTTAAATGGACTCCTGGGAAAAGCCTCTTAACACCTAGAAGATACGTATGTCAGCTCGGTGGTGTTAATTTTCACAAATAACAGAACACCAGCCTTCAACATGCTTTCCTATAACCACTTTTCTATAACCACAGCATGCACTGATTATAAGTCGAATTCTGTAATCGCTGCAAGGTACAGAGAGGAGCAGCAATTCAGTCATGGGCTAAAATCTTTTGAGTTTAATCAAAAGAGGAAAAGAGAGAGCAGCAGCCGCCTCTTTTCTAGCCTCCACCTATATGGCAGAATGGGTGAACGAAAAAAGGGCTGGTTTCCATTGCAACAATTTGAACCATAATCACCGTCGATGGCACCGGACGTGGGACCGTGCTTACAGGAGGCCAGCAAGTTCTTCACTCCAAATCAGTTCCAAAATCATGACTATACGGAATACCTCGTGGGTGGCTGAAATCATTTGGCCTCCAGCCTCGGGACTGTCAGCTTGCACAAGCGAGGTACGCTCGACTCCTGGCAGCCGGCTGATCTCGTGGGTCAGCCAGTCCAGCCCCGGCGTCATTCCAGCACCCACTAACCGGGAGCCACCCAGACCTCTGGCAGGCAAATACAGCCTATGAACAGCGCGGAGAGCACTGCTAGCCGTCTGCCTGTCTGCTTCATCAGATACCTGGAGCTGCATAGAGCGAGATTGGGTTTTCTTCTGGTGAATGAGGCGGCCTAACCTGGCATTTAAAAGCCTTTCCAGAACAAAGAAAATACATAAACAATAATGGACGTTCCTCTCCATCCACTTCCTTCGGCGTAGCTGCTGGATAATGAGGTTTAGCATCGGGTTTGTGCTACACAATTGTTGCCACAAACCTCCTGTTTATGTTTGCTGTTTGTGTATTTGTTTTGTCTCCCTGTGCAGATTTCAGTCCTCTTTGGAAACCCCAAACAAATCTCTGACTGGGCTGCCTGTGAATGAAGCCTTTACTCCCACAGCGTTATGAAAGCAAACACAAGCCCAGGGTCAAGTGCTTCTTTTGTCCCAGTAGTTCTTTCCCACGAGTTCAGTCCTGCCATTAGCATTGATTTCCACTCCTTTAATCTGGAAACGCCTATCACAAAGCACTTTTTTTTGCTGAGATTTCCCCAAATATTAGAAAAGAAACCGTCGGCTCCTTACCTTTACCTCCCGTCGCCTGCAGCATCTTCAGATGATCCACTGTCATTTGCAGTATTTCCGCTTTTTCTAATTTGGCAGATCCCTTTTGAGATAAGAGACTCATATAAATAAAGGCTTACAAGTACGAGAAACTTTAATTTGATATACTTTCCACTGAGCTCAGCCTTATGGTTTCAATTTCCCCTATCATTAGGACATTCTCGGCTTAATTCTTTCGTGAGCATCTGCCTCCCAGACTTCGTCTAAGGACTAATGCCGTCTCCTGTCTAGCAATACAAGCAGCAGCAGCACAATTTTGCTTTATTAAGGCTATAGCTCAGCGTAGCTCTGGCCTTGAAGATAGCGTAGAGATGACATCTGCATGAAATGAGAGAAATACATAACTTTCTGGACTTTCTTTTTAACAACGAACACAAACGGAGAGCTGGCAGGACAGGTCTGCACTTACCCATGAAGACCCTGCTGCAGCGTTTTTTTTCTGCTCTTACCAGTAGGTGTCCCTGTGGACACACACTGAGAAGTATCCCTCTTTTTTTTAATCGCCTATTAATTTTCGACATGTCATTCGGCTGCTGAATATTCTGTTCTCATGCTCGACTGAGAAAACAACCGCACAGTCCACTGTATTTCAAGTTAGCGAGAGGCCTAGTTTTGCAGGGACATGAAGCTAAACACTATGCAAAAGAAAGAGTTTAGCTTCTCTGACAAGTAAAAATCTTTTCAGTTCGGAGGGTGGCTCGCAAAGCTACTGTAGGTGCTGGAAAAGTACAAAATACAACTCGAAAGGTATTTAAATTAATTAATTAAATTAATTTAAAAATTACTCTATAAATAAAACTATTTTGCATGGGTAGCATTCCCTTGAACATCTGGAGCACGACCAGATGACTGAGTTTACCACGCAAATGTTATTCCAGTGCAAGAGATCACCCCTTGGCATCAGTTAAAACCAGGGCTGCACAAGCTTCAGCCACTGGCAGATCGCATCCTGCAGGCCAAATTTTTCTCCGACTTATCGTCCGGGCCACCTCACTGCCGTCGGCCGTCCTGCAGCCTCAGCCGGCTTCGCCCAGGTTGCACGTGTGCCGGTTAGGTAAGGCTGACAGCCTCCTCCGCAGCCCCGCTTCGCCAGCGTTAATCTCTGCGAGGGAGTCTGGAGAGCAGAGCTGTGATTTGGGGAGGGAGGCGGAAGCGAAACTAAACCTCCAACTCGGAAACTTCAGTGAGCTGAATGTCAAGGAGCTGGAAGAGGACTGACGATTTTGTCCTTGGCATATTGCAGGAAAATGGTGGGCCCTTCTGAACAAAACTCGGCGCGCGCTCGCTCTTACGCCAATACATTTCGCTCGATCCGCTGACTGCTTTCGGCGCTTTCCTCGTGCCAAGGTTGGTGCGCCTGTGCGTTTTTGGTCAGAATTCCCCATTTTACATGCGACTACATCCTGTACTTTTCTCAGACTTCATCTTTTCCATAGACACAGTACAAGCCGTCTCAGTGAGAGTGACTAATAGCTAAAAACTGCATGGCGCTGGGTAATTTCCAAAGCCTCTGCAGGACTTGTTTTCTAACATTTGTGGTTTTCAAGAAGTAAACAATAAAACGGGACAAACAACGGTTGTCTCTTGCCCCTGTTTATCTAGCTGAAAGTACCTCTGTCACTCGTTTTGGTGGAACCTACAGAAGGGCACAGTTACAACTACTAGTTATTAAAAGCGTACGGCAGGTGACACAAGTGATGCTCTCATCATCGTTACAATATTTAAAATTTCTTTTTAGCTTTTGTTCAGACCAGGGAGGTAACAGGCCTAATACGGTGCGGTGCTCGCCACGCAGTTATCGCTGACATTCAGCACCTCGCAATCCTGCTCTCAAATGTTACTTTCTGGTTTTTATTTTACTATTACAAGGGAGTCAAGTTCCTTATTTTCAGTTGGTTCCTTTTTATTGAAACGTAGTGTGAATTGCACGCATCCATAGATGTACAGATACTTCCAGTAAAATAAGAACAAGGCTAAATATTGAATCAAAGCCCCCCCAAAAAAATTAAAAAAAAAAATATCAAGATATGGAGAATGAAATAAATAAAGTAGTTTGAACAGCTTAGAACTGTATTCTAAGCTTTTGGTCTGTAATGTCACGACCAAGGAGCTGAACCGAAGTTGGCTGGATCCTTCCAGCCTTCCCACTGAATACTTTCTCACTGAAAGTCTTTCAATGTATCACTGACTTCACTAGCTGACATGACACGGGCCTATTGCCTCTCCTAATGCCCTGGTTCTAAAGAGTAATTTCAAAACGTGCATAATCCCGACTGTCTGTTCCCTTTTCAGGAAGCTGGATTAAAGATCTAGGCTAATTGGCATACAGGTTTGGGGGAGTTGTGTTGGGTTTGGATTTTTTTTTTTTAAATATTGGAGTAAAGCGCATTTTTAACAAAACCACTACTGGAATTCATCGAAAGAACAGAGGCAACATGAACACAGTTACCCTTAAGGGAAAAACAAGCCAAAGAATGGAAATGTTTTTCAGCCTTATAATGAATTATGTTTCTAATAGTTTAGCCACAAGAAAGCATTTTATTGAAATGCCTGCTTTGTGCCAGATCAGGACACACACAATATTATTTTAATGAGTTTTACAAGAGAACTAACATTGCCAGATGAGATACAGAATTAAAAAAAAAAAAAAAGGGCTTACTTGTTTTTCAAAAGCAGTTGGCACAAGCCGCCTCAGCTCTGATAAACTGTTATTTATACGATCACGGCGCCTTTTCTCTATAATCTATTCCCAAAAAAACAAAACACATGAAGTTTATAAAAAGTGTTGAAGGGCAAAATCACAGCACACATGCAAATTGTCACATGGGAAAAGAATTAAACGCAACGTACCCCTCTTCTTTTCTTTCTGGCCATAATCTGAGATGTTGTTGTTGGGGAATTTGATCGAATGACAGAACTATTACTTTGCCTGTGAAACAATAAAAGCATGTCAGGTGTTGCACAACTTGACACCGCTCTTTGAAGACGCCTTAGGTCACCACATTAAGTATGCGCAGTCCCGCTCATGCCGCTTTCTGTGCTCGGAAGACGTGCTTTGCACTGCACAGTATTTTTAGAGAGAGAGAGAGACTTCATTTTTGGTTGCCCCAGCATATTGTTTGAATTGACAGAACTCTCTGTTGGAAATGAAGTCCCTTTCAGAAGACAGTTCACAGCTGATTTTGTTTTCGTTGCGTATAAAGCCCTGCCTACCAAATACAGGCTGAAGAACCGAGTCCAAAACCACGTGAACTATCTCTACATGAGAACAGCAGCGGTAAGTACGCGTATCCGACGCCACAACCCCTGCCTGGCCTGCTAGGTTTTGACATTCCTGCCCATTGCTACACGAGTCACTAGATGCTCAAGCACAAAGCCGGTTGCCCAGCCCCGGCCTGTTGCGCTGTCCCGCACCAGGAACAGAATTCAAAATCCACTTTTAAAACTACACAACGCGCAAATACAAAAAAAGTTTTTATTTCATCATGAGCGAGCAAAAAAACCCAATAGCTTTTGATACTCAGTCAGCCACCGGTGCGGACGAGACGGGGGTCCGGTGCTTCTGCCTCTAAATTGGCAAGACCAGCCCCGAGGACCAGCGCCGTCGCAGCGGAGCTCCCAGGCCGGCCCTCCTTCCGCAATCACTGCAGCTCACACCTCAGCTTGCGCACAGGGTTTGCGGAGGTTACCATTCAGCCTCCGTGGATCCCTCCTCACTTTCCCCACCTCCATTCCCTTAGCTTGCTCGGCCTGCTGGGCAGCTATTTTGGAAAAGATCTGATCGAAAACGGCAAACTAAGCGGAGCAAACGACCTGCAGCCTGGTGGCTCACAAGCCACTTCAGGCCCGGGCAGCTAGACCTCGTGGAAATTTTTTTTTATTTTTTGGGGGGGGGGCTATCAGCAAGCTGCTAGTTGACCGGGAGGGGGGACAAAACTAAACCCCGCT
>VZTL01060264.1:0-18544 GCA_013400535.1 Scopus umbretta
CCCAGGGCATTCTATGATTCTAAAATATTTTCCCCTTTTTGTTTAGAATAACAGTGGCTGCCAAATTCTAGAAATCTATTTTACTAATTCTCATGCTTGTTCTAACTAGTTACAAGACATTTAGGGCACAGACTTGATCTGTCTATCCACTTCTTTATCACCCAATACGTTTTTATGTTTGGTTTGCTTTTAAAAATGCTATCTCAAAGTAAGTGTTACCTATAGGATTATTTTAGACATGCTTGTCTGTTAGCATTTTTGTACCCCCCCTCTCCCTCCCAAAGAAAACCCAACAAATTCTTAAGTGTCTCTAAATAACAAAGTCCCTCTCTATAAAGGGTCTAAAGACACACTCCCCCTTCATGAGGAAGGATGAAGGCATAAAAATATGAATTTAATAAAAATACTCCAAGCAGGATAAAGAGGAAACTTCCTGAAAAGCTGGAAGTCTAATCTATTACAAATCTTAACCATAGTAGAAGTAGGGCAGAATGGAGGAGAGAGCAAGCTGTCATATACAACACACCCAGCACAACTCTTCCACGTAGGGCTACCAATCAGCAGCAATGTTATGTTCTCCAGCTGGCAGCTGTCAAGTGAAAATCCAAACCAAGCATAGTTTTCTTCCCCTTTCACCATCCAGTTGGCATCTTCTACTGACAGAAGTCCTGGCAGACCAGAAAAATACGAATTAAATTTTGGTGTAGTCTGGCAGCGAAAAATCTTTTAGCAACCCTCCACTGATTCATCTTATGACAACAAGTTTCTATAAGCAAAGTTATACCATCCATGATATGGCACCAGTTATTGCTCACTTTCCTTGGTCAGTCTGCAACTGTACTGGCTGGTGAAAGCCTTTATACAAGACAGCCTGCTTCTAAATCCTTGCAGTAGCCTACACAAAGTACATGAACGCTATCGGTCAAGCCTGCCCTAAACTAGTGACTCATTCTTAGGGATAGGACAACACTGAAACTGTTTATCAGAACTTGTAATTCTTCAAGGATTGCGGGTGGGGGAGTTTCAAATAATTCTGGCTTTAATTCAAATAATTTATTCTGTGTTTTGGTTTTGCAAAAATGTCAGTCAACAATGTTTTGAAATCTGTTTTCCTTGTGGTTTCTAATTTTACATGAAGTAGAACAAGCTACAAAAACTAAGCATTATTGGAAATCTCAGTTACATGATTCTGACCAAGCTCTGAATACCTGTGTATCCTGTCCAACCCCTATCAACTTCATTTAGCTCCATATGTGGCCTGTCCTCCCTCATTCACAACAATCCTCATCACCTCTACTCATTAGCTGTATTATTCACTTGTAGCATTCCTCTTTAGCCACATGAAAGAGCATATGGAATGATAAAAATTCATCTTTTGAGGTACACTTGCAAATTTCCAAGGAAGACCAGTGAGTCTGCCCTGGTATCACCAATACACAGTTGAACCCATTGCTTTAGCCAGGCTTTCAACACTGTCTCCCACAATGTTCTTGTGTCCAAGCTTTGACGCTGCAGTCTGGATGGCTGGACAACCAGATAGGAAAACTCAGGTTGAGATGATCGCCCTCACAGGGCAGCGGTTAGTGGGTTATACTCTGAATGCCTGTGACAAATTAAGTGCCTTCAGGGGTTTATCTTTAGACTCATCCTGTTAAACATTTTTATAAATGACCTGCAGAAGGTAATAACATGCCCTTTCATGAAGTTGGCAGATGACAGGAGACTGGGGGGGCTACCACTTGAGGGCAGTGCTACCATTCAAACTGACCCAGAGGGTCTGGAGGAACAGGCTGACAGTGAGGACAAATATAAAGCCATGCCCCAGGGAAAGGAGATGCCCTTGCAGTGATACAGGCTGGGCACAGACTGGCTGGGGAGCAGCTGTGCGGAAAAGGTCCTGGAGATCCTGGTGGGCAGAGAGCTGAGTGTGAGGCTGTGACAGCAGAGATGGCCAACAGCATCCCAGGCTATATAAGCAGGAGCACAGCAAAGAGATTGAGAGAAGTGATTATTCCCCTTTACTCCTCCCTAGACCACACTTATAATGCATTGTTCGGTTTTGGACCCCACAAAACAGGAAGGATGTTGATAAACTGGAGTAAATTTAGTACTGGGCCCCCAAGATAGTTGGGAGCTGGAGCACTTGTGCTGTGAGCAGAGATGGAGGGACTGGGACTTATTCAGCCTGGAGAATAGAAGGTTTCGAGTGGACCTAACATCAGCTTGCCAGTACCTATGAGGAGGTTAACAGGGAGATAGAGCCAGGCTCTTCCCAGTGTACTGGGGTACTTAATGCCTTCCATGCCTCTGACTTCACTATGCATGGAGGTGGGAGGACAACAGACACTGAACATAAGCAGAAACAAGAGAGGTTCATACTGGCTCCGAGAAGAGACTTTTTTCCCTATGAGGACAGCCAAGAAGGGGAACAGCTGCCCAGAGTGGCTGTGCAATCTCTATCATTGGAGGTTTTAAAGATCTGACTGGATAAAACCCTGAGCAATCTGGTCTGACTTCATAGCTGTCCCCGTATTGAGTAGGAGGCTAGACTAGACACCTCCTGAGATCCCCTCGAACCTGAATTAACCCATGATTAATTAGGAACAAACGAACAGTCACATAAAATATGGGAGGATTAATTTACTCAATAAATATTACCTTGGTCACTCCTGTTGAAATAAGAATAAAATGCAACCACAAATCCTCTCTGCTGCCCACCACCAGGTGCATATGGAGAGCCCACAACCAGATCAGCATTTCCATCTCCATCAACGTCAGCCGCCAAAAGGGACCAACCAAGATTACAGTAGGAATACTGCAACAAACAGTTAGTTTAAGCCTGAAATGGAACTGAAACCACCAGTTCCCTAACAAAATAGAGCAATTTACTTCTAAAGAGATAACTTTGTCTGTTTCTGAACAAATTACCCTCCCAATCCCTGACTTCAATTTTGTTTTATTTGGGGTCTTTTTGAGGGCTATGCATCTTTCTGTTCACCCTGCTGCCTCTCCTACACTGGAGTATCAATGTGTCTCCCACATACAGCCAAGCCAGGCAAGCACCTGCTTGGACCACCCCATCAGTCTAAATTTGCTTGCAATTCGAAATCTGATTTTAATGTTCTGTTTTTAAACCCAAAAGCCCCTTTCCCCTTTATCTCACCTCCTGCTTGTGTAGCCCTGTATTAGCCTGATCAATATACCTGACAAGTTATGGTAACGTTTGGTTGAGATGCCAAGCCTCTTCCCTCAGTGCCAAAATAGACATACACAGCACCCTAAACAGCAGGAAAAGCAAATACAGCATGAGAGCATCTGCATGTCAGCACCACATATGAAATCCAAGACAAAGCACAGAGAGTGAAACAGTTCTGCAAGGGATATTAACACAACTGCATTTTTCTGTCAGAGCCTTCTCATAATACTGTCTTTTCCACCCCAAACCTAAGAATATTCATACTGTAACGGGTACTGCCATAACCATGCAACAAACCAGAGAAGTACAGAGAAGCACATTTTCATCATACTGTGGGTAAGAAGCAAGGACAGTATACTGTGTACTACATTCATTATACACATATTCAGATGGCTCAAATTTTGTTAATTATTATTTAATGCATGGCACACGGTGCAAGGCACAACAGATGCATGCAATTTTCCAAGCTAGTGGGTCTACATAAAAGCATTTAAATTCCTATTTAGGCAGCTAAGTTAGTATCTGAAATTCTGAGGAGTTTTAAGCTTAATGGATATGGTTTGAAAAAAAAAAAAATTGCCTCTCAGTTCATATGGTCCAAAAATACTCAGGGACCATTACATGGGCTTATCTGGTAGGCTGCAAGTCATTAAGCCTCTGTAACTTGATTATTTTAGCAAGTGTGTCTATGTTCATATCACATCTTAGAAATCATCTGTTGGCCTGTGACAGCAGATGACAAGGCTCACTAACCCATGAGGTCCGTTCCAGACTCTCTGTTCCTAAATAAAAAGGGTACACTTGTACTTCATTATTGGCTCCTTACGTTTCCAGCACATCAGTGCTGCAAAGTTGCAATCTGATTTGGATTTCTAATGTGCAAAAAGGCCACTGAAAGAGAAGTATAGGTAGCTGTTATTGCTCTAGTCAAAGTACACACAGAGTTTATGAACCTTTGTGTTTAAATTATGATGTCACCTTGAGCAACAATAGAAATTCTCTCTCTCATTTCATTGTTCAAAAAAAAATTTATTGGTAAAAATGTTCTGTTTGGAGGGAAAAAACCCTCAACAAACCCATGTGTGTGGCTTACTTTGTAAGTAAGAAACTGAGATCCCACAGAAGGTGCTCCAATTGCCAAATCTGGTGCTCCATCCTCATTGAAGTCCAGAACTGCCAAGGCAGAACCAAATCTTCCTGAAGGCTAAAAGAAGAGGGATTGCTCTCATGAAAATAACAGATGTTTTCAAGACAAAACCATCAAAACCTAGTGCATATTTGCAATCACAGCACAGGGAAGAACAGGAAACAGAGATGACAAAAATCTATCCCTACAATTCTTAGATTTTCTTAGCATCACTGTTATCCCAAGTAATAACTGTAATACTAATACACCAACTCAGAGTCAACTGTTCTGACTGAGGATGCGGAAGTGTTAAAATATAAGATAACTGAACATAATATGGTGCTGCTTTGCTATTTCCTCTTCTGAGCCTAGTTCACCATTGATGTTAAGCTTATGATCGTTCCTGCTAACAGCATTATAGCTGTGAACCACTAAAACACTCTGTAAGAAGACAGCAGCTGTTACTCCACAGTTTATAACCACAGAAACAGATTATAAGGAAATGTATCTCATCTCTCTCTATTCTCTGCTTTGTGAATAAAGATATTTTCTACAGAGGATCATCTTTATTACTCAAAAAGATCATTTGATCCTGCTTCTCAGTTACAAGCCAGTAACTATCATGTCAAATTGTAGTTTTCTCCTTTTTCAAAATAACCTGTACTCTTAGTAAAGACAAACAAAGATTTTGTGAGAAGTTATCAATTAATGAAAAAGCATAGCTTCAAACTTACATTGAATTAATAATTTTAGGTGAAAAGGGAAAGGAAAATCACAATATTTTCTTAAATGCAGGGACCCAAATGAACTATACTGTGACTTACAGAGATACAGGTGGTTGTATTGAGGAGGGTGTTGGTCTTTGCCCAAGTAACTAGTGATAGGAGGAGAGGTAATGGTCTCCTGTTGCGCCAGGGGAGGTTTAGATTGGATATTAGGAAAAATGTCTTTACTGAAAGAGTGGTGAGGCATTGGAATAGGCTGCCCAGGGAGGTGGTGGAGTCCCCATCCCTGGAGGTGTTCAAAAACCATGTAGATGTGGCACTTCGAGACATGGCTTAGTAGACGTGGTGTTGTTGGGTTGACGATTGGACTAGATGATCTCAGAGGTCTTTTCCAACCTTAATGATTCTATGATTATCTCGATTTTACTCAAGGGCAAATTATGTTCTAGTATCCACTTATCTGGTACAGTAATAAAATTGAACCTACAGATCACCATTGCTTTAATTGTTCCTGTGACTTAAGTAATGGATATTTTTCTGAAAAGCATATGACATCCTTTTACCAGGAGGGGCATTTCAGGAATAATCCTCTTACATATTACTGATACTGTTGCTCAGTCAAAATTTACCACATTTTCAGGCAAAAAAATTTAAGTGACAATGTCTGACTTGACCCCTCACCTGATGACCTTGTAGTACTTGGTCAGCTTTTCCATCTAGATCCATGTCTTCTGGTGGCAAACCTGACTGGTTGCCATAGACCACATACACCCGTCCTATCTGAACATGGCCCAATGTGCTGTACCCTGGTGCTCCAACCACCAGATCTTCATACCCATCCTGGTTTAGGTCAGCTGAGATCATTGCCCTGTACAGCAAGGGAGTCAACAAAAACATAGCATTAGCTTCCAGACTACCACAACATTAGCAGAAAATTAATACTTTTATTTCTTTCAGGTAAACCAAGACCTGTCTTTCCCCATCTACTTTTGTAAAAATCTACACAGTATTTTTCATGTTATACAATTGATTTTCATTTTCTTGAATTAAATAAAAACAGAGCCTTGGAGATTCATCTTCCATGCAGCTGAGATCTGTAGGAACTGCTTTTTTACTTACTGCAGCAAGGCACCTGAGAGCAATCAAAGCAAGGAGCATGAAAAAGGGCTGCTTGCATATGACACAGAATACAAAAGATGAAATTAAGTGTCTTTTTAACTGAACCTCTGATTTAATCAATGGACTTAACAGTCGATAAGCAAAGGGATATCACAGGCTTCAGTAACACGTTTGAGTTTAGAGAGGGAACGTGAAGAGAAAAGAACTACCTACTGTTCATTTGGCTGGTGTGAAGTAAACTCACGAATTAAATCTTCATTTTTTGAGTCAGAAGAAATAAAGTAAGATGAGCAACACTGCAAATTTATTTCATTACTCTACAAGCTACAATCTCTCTGGCAAGGAGAGAGAATATGCCTCTTTCTGTGTCCTGAATCTATCTTTGAACTCCCAACTACTGTTGTAGTGTTTCCAAGAAGACTCACTAGGCACCATTGGTGATCAATTTGGTACAGACAAATAATTCTGCACAAACATCAACCAATAACCAAAAAGGGTAACAATGTTCCTATACTGTTGAGAACTAGAGCCAATGTTGGTTCTAATTTTGGCTCTTTCCATTCTGAGCTTGATCACACACAGAGCATTGAGCTCCTTCGCTAAGGACAGAATGTAAAAAAATGACAAGACAACCCTTACAAAGAAAGAGGTTATCTGACTAGAATTCACATCTGAATGGAAATTCTGCTCTTGATACAGTTTTATTCAGTGCTGACACAAAGAGGCTTATACTAACATCTGAAAGAAAGGTCTTACAGGTTAACTTGTTGTTCTGGCCAGTCAATATAAGGCATTCAGCCAGATCTGTATCACTAATTGATTTGGACTGTCACCTTTAGAGTATCCAAAGAATAAGCATAAATATTTTGGTGGATACTAAAAATTTTCAGAAATTAAGAGGGAGGTGGGAAGAAAAAAATTACCAACCATCCAAGTCTAGCATAGGGTGAAGTCAGAAAATATGAAGCTGTTGGCTTGGAGATGTACTTAGAAGATTTTTGATGTGTAGCTGCTAATGCTGTCCAGACATTGGTTGCAAAAGCACGGTTTATCAAGTGGAGGGAATTCTGAAATAAAAATAATAAAGAGACACATGAATGGCTAAAACACAGGCTGAAACTTGAGAACATTATGGAGCACCTCAAAAGCAAGTCACCAACAGTGAAAATCACCACACTGATCTAAGTGGATTCCATCTCGGGTCATAAGCACCATTCTAGAAAGAGACAAAAAACTGTATGCTCTAAATGGAGCACTGCTAATTGTTCACTGCTATGCTTTGTTGGGACTTCTTAACCCCAAAAAGGGATCGTATGATTCTGTAAAATGTATATACTAAAGAATAAGTACTAAAGATATATTTTGTAATTTGCAAGATGTGTTCTAACTTCACTAAACAATGAGCCAAGTGTAAAAATTTAATATTTACAATGTACACATAGATTAGCAATGGCTGCTGGAATCTCCATGAAGTGAAGTTACAGGCTACTTTTAACATCCAGAGATCCTGCTCCAACACACAGCTTCTCAGACAGAAATGTTTTTTAACAATTTTATACAGAGCTGAATTTTACCTGACATGTCTGTCACTTCTCACTTACTGTTGCCCAAGATTGTATGTTGAAGTGAACTCCTCTCTCTGTAAAATTTATATTCTTTTCAAGTGTTTTTGTAAGCAAAGAAGTTGTATTCTTGTGACGTTCATTTTTTGATTGTTTGTTTCTACTAAAATAAAGAAGGTAGTAATAACAATTAATATAACTGAATTAATGACTTGAGTATTTTATGACAAAGCTAGGAGAAGCAATCATATTGTATGCAATCAGGAGGCCATTTCTCCCATATATAAAGGGAATTCTCAAGGGATAACAATTAAGCTGGTTTCCCTTGAGATGTTTGCTAGAAGAATACATTACACTTGGGCTCTGAACAGCTGAGTTCCATACTTCTGTACATAAATTAGGTGAGAATTTAGCTATGGTAAGGGTAAACATGAATCAGTAGTTTCATGATTAGCAGAACACGAGTGACAACCAAATGAGTGTGAAGACTTAGCACTTCAAGTGCTAGGTAAGCGTGCTTGGCTGGAAGGTGAAAGTCTCTCCTAGCTTCAGCACAGTTCCCCTAGATGAAGCTTATTTATGCACGTTAGGAAAACGTCTCAAATTCATACACAAAAAGATAAACCAAAAGATCTCTAATTTTCAATAGCTCACTGTCCACATTAGTGGAGGACTCTCCTTTCATCAGTAAATCTTTGAACCTTCAGAGCTATACTTACACATAGCTGTCCTTGTGCTCCCTTGTGCAGTTTATAAACAGAGGGTTCTCAGGCAGGAAACAGCCACTAAAGAAATATGCAGGACACATTTTAAACACTTTCTGCAATGGAAGTGAAACTAAAAATACAACTTCTATCCTTACTGATTCCTCCATTAGAAGTTATCAGTTTTCTCAAGAAACCCTGCTTATTCAAAATTGCAGCATTATCATAATCCCGAGAAACCCCTTTGATATTTGTTTTAATGACCTTGATTAGGTTCTATATGAATCTCACATGTCTTACATAACTCTTAAAGGAAACTTATTGTAACATGTCCTGCTAATTCTAATATTCTAAAGCACTTTTAACGAAAGCACCATTCTGGAACAAAGAACACAACAGATTATGCCATATGGTATTTCAAACATCATTTCCCAAAATAGCTGCAGTGATATAAATGGCTGGATTAATTGCCACTGTTGGTCTTAGAAAATTATCTATAGTAAGGTTACACTTGTAACAGACCAGTATAGGGCCAGAACTTCTATAAAAAAACATGATAGAATTCTGAGTACAAGCCTGAGCTTCCAACACTGGAATATATACTCTTGCTCCTTCTAATCCTGTCTTCAGTGTCTGAAGGCAGTATCCGCCCGTCCCTAGGAAGGGACATCTTTGCTGGCTGATGACAGCAGCCAGGAGGTGCCGTCGCAGCTCAGACTGCCAGGCCAGGCAGAACCTCAGGGCATGGCTACGCAACATTTAAGCAGGCCCTTGAGGTTGGACTGCCCCAAATTTTCCCTGTTGGGTATCAGCTTGGCATGCCAGAGCCTTGCCTGGGGAAAGGAACGTGAACATGTAACAAATGCAAATTCAAGGCCTATGTAATCCTGTGCATGTGGGTATAAAAAACAGCCACAGAAATCCCTGTGTCGAAGTGAGGATTTAAAGCTCAGCACCTCTTCTAGGAAAGAGCCTGCCTTCAGAAGAACAATTAAATGGGTGTCAGAACTTGACTACTGGGTTTCATATTGCAGGAAACACAGCTATACCTGGTTCCATTCTCTAGCATATGGCTTGTCAGCTCAAAAATATTGTTTGTCCAGAACGCCATGTCATCCACACCTCCAAGGAAATACTCATGGAACTTCTCCACCAGAAATGGAGATTTGCTAGCATATGTTGGAAAAAGCTAAAAGACAGGCAACATACTTAGTAATATAGATTACACTGTCTTCATGCTATATGTTCATTTTTATAAAGAAAACAGAAGAACAACCTTAGCAACAGCAAGCCTTTCTCCATGCCTGAAAAAAAAAAAAAAAAAAACTCAGAAATAAATTTGCTTCATTTAATAATATTTAATTATTTAAACAGTTCTGTTCAAGGCTTCTGTATGGTAAATACTATGCAAGAGTTTACATTTCCTTGTTGGCTGTTAATATATCTTTCAAAGCTGTAATGTAAGAAGTAATGATCCTAACTTTGCTGCTGCCCTTAATTTGGAGGGATTCACAGTGTTTGTAAATGCTGCATGACTACTGGCAATTAACTGAAATAAAAGATACAGCTAGGCTGTTTAGGACATTCAAAAGCACACATTGCCCGGTATCAAAAGACTCTTTTGAATGACCCTTGAGAGGGTCTACATAAAGTGTAGGTGAGCTATCTACTTAGGTATGTACACTACTCCTTCAGTACATTAAAATTATATTGCTAACATGCCACAATGCAATGGTACTTGAAGACACAGCTGTTTCACATAAATAGGTATAAATACATTAAATGCATAAACATGTTAAATAGCTAAGATGATGAATCTGTGGTATAATAATAAATTTAACAGTTATCAAGCAGTCCAAATTTGTATTCTAGCCATTAAAAAAATTCAGGTGTTTTATCATTCTGGGGTCTAGTAGGGAGCCTGTATTGCTGGCCTCAATGCATAAATTTCTGAGCTAGCATTTCAAATAGGATTATCATAATTTTCCTACATATGTTGCAATGAAAACCCAGACAAAGCTATTCAACTTACAGTTCAAGAAACAGCAGGTAAGTACAGTCAGTAATTGTGCTTTCAGTTATGATCTCTCTTCCATAAAACTCCTTATAGATAGCTGCTAGGTCTTTGACAGGTACATACCTAAAACCAAAAGTACTATAATAAGAGTTTTTCCACATCACCTGATAAAAAAGTAGTTTCTGTAATAACAAGAGCCTACTTAAAAATATTCTAAATTTCAAAAGACTATAGAAAGTCATGAAGATTTGCAAATGCCAGAAAGACCAGCACTGCAGGTGCAGTTACTCTCTGCACAACACTGTCCTCCTATTTAGGTTCAAATTCAGAAACCTGTAGAACCATTCCCCTGTGGCTACTGCTGGTAGAGTTTCCACACTCCCTACACTGGTTCCCTGGCTTGGTGATCACATAATCTTGGTGGATGTCCTCCAACTTTCCACTGTGCCAAATCTACTCCTAGTCAAATAGACATTTCCCATAGATGTGCCAGAGTTTTATTAATGAACTATGCCTTCTACACCTAGATGAACCACATCCTCCTTAAATAAAACATCTTAAATGACCTACTTTATCAGCAGGAAAAAAGGCATGCAAGTTTTTTTTATTTCAGTTAAAAACTGCAAGAAAAAAAATTGTGTATCTGTAAAACTGCTGCTCCTTTTTATGCTTTTAAAACCTGTCTGAATTCCACATAATCTATAACCATAAACATCCTCAATTTCCTAAACTTTAAATGGAAGTCTAAGTGAGATTTATTTAACTAAGTTATTTAACTAATTGCTAGGACATTCCAGCAAGCCTTTGTCACTGATTATTTTATATATAATTACTTATAATTCCCTTCAGAGATAAATAATTTAATCTTTATTGCTGTGCAAAACTCTTTTTTCTTCTCTCCTTCCAGTTTTTCATGTCAGGGAAGAGTAACTAGGCATATGAGGAATACCAAATTCAGAAAAACTCCAATAACCACAAGGGTTGCTTTTGAAAGAAAGATAAAGGAGGACAGCATTTTGTTAAAACACAGTGAGTATACAGAGAAAGCAGAAATAATTACTAAAGAAGGTAACCTCATTATCTTACCAATTCGATGCCAGGTAACTGAAGTCCAGCTCAAACTGACTCAGTACATCTCCTCCTGCAGATGGAAGAATTAACAAAAACCAAAAAGCCCAACAACCCAAACCCGTTAAGTATCTATCACGGATAACAGCGCGGATGCAGCTATGTATGGCTATGCTATCTACGTTTATATGGTTGATCCTCCAGCTGCGTATCTAGAATATATAAATGGCTCACCTGAAAGAATGCTGCGTATTTTATACTTCCAGAGAATAATGTAAAAATAATAATAAAAAAGGAATAATAATAATAAAATTTAAAATCACAATAGTGACTCCATTTAAATATTAGCATGCTTCAGCCTGTGTTTTGGCTTTAATACAAGTGTCCACATGCCCCATCACATCTCCTGAAACATGGAACATGACAACAGGGATAGCAGGGCTTTGCATGCTATGGGGGAAGAGTGAGAATACAGTGTCCATATGACTCATTCTTGGCTCCTGCATTGCACAGGGTAAGAGCCAGAATCACCCACTGTGGTTTTGAAGGGAACTAGTTATTCCAATAGAAGGATCTATGATCAGCAAACAGAAACATTACCAAAATCGCCAACATTGTGAGCTTCTGAGTATGAACCACGAAAATCAATCTGGAGAAAAGAGAAAAACAAGAGAACTGTCTGTTTATTTTACTCATCCTTCCATACAAACATATGAACAGAAACAAATTGTCCAAGCAACCCTGAAGTTC
Organism: Scopus umbretta; assembly: GCA_013400535.1. Taxonomy (NCBI): domain Eukaryota; kingdom Metazoa; phylum Chordata; class Aves; order Pelecaniformes; family Scopidae; genus Scopus; species Scopus umbretta. The sequence continues at coordinate 12,268 of VZTL01060264.1, forward strand.
ACAGGTCCCAAACTTGACCAACTTCATTCTTACAGGGTTTGTAACATCACATCTCTCTGAAAATCTTCCTGAAACAGGGCTCTAGTTTTTCTCTTCCCTCCCCACCAGAGTCCAAAGCTAAGCTATCAATTCCAATAAATCCAGTTGTAACAATAAATAAAATAATACAGGCTTACTTCTCCCATGGCCTTTAGAAATCCTTGGTCGATGCCCAGGCTATGCCAGCTAACATCTGCCACCATATGTGAGGCAATTCCAAACAGGAAAGCCACCAGCTTCTCTGTAGCCTACACAACAACAATCCACTTGTAGTAATGTCAGTAACTTTACTCCTGTCTTTAAGAAGAGGTGAGCATTTTACATTAGTGCATTATACAAGTACATAGGTGAGAAACTCTATACAATCCAAGAACTCAGCATGACAAAGTGTTGACCACTCATTCCTTGATGCTGGAGTCACTCTTTGCAACTTGAGAAGCTTTACGCACTTCATGCAGTCCAAGGCCATAGAATTACATGGTTGATGTCAGGAGAACTTGTGTACTTCAAGTTAGAGTGTACTAAAGTGTTTTTTCTGGACTGAGTACAAACACTTCCACTTCCAAGGACCGAACCCCCTCTGCCACCATGGGTGTTGTGCAGACACACAGAGGAGAGAAAGATGGTGCTGTGCAAGTGCTGTTCACTGTAAAAGTACCTGATTAAAGCCCAGGTATGAAATTACTCATCTTATTCCTACAAATTTATCATCAACAGAAATTTCATTTCTCCAGAAAAGACTTCTCTGCATTGAACCACTGTAAGTTCCAGAGGTCTTTTAAAAATCTGTAACTGAATCATAATTTTTGACTATGGATTTTGACTATGCTTTCCCAAGGATTAACAGTTCATAAGATCAGTATCACCAATGGCCAGTCAAAAGCCAAATAGACTTGTTTAGGTTTTAAAGAGTGCATGCTTTCAAATGCTGCTCCACCTGTATGACTCTCACTCAGGAGAGACAGAATGGCAAATTCTCCAGTAAGGAAAAGAAAACAATATGACCTTTCAAATCATTCTCAATTTGACAATTTGTTTTTCTTCTCCTCCTATGTAGCTCATATACCATAAACAAGAACAAATCGGGACTAAGTCCAAGATTTCACATGTGAGAATTCTAAAAGACACCTGGTTTTCAAGTGGCAAATACTCAACCAGATCTGATGATAATGCAAGACCACCAATCACATTTGAAAGTTTGGACCTATGAAAAATACCATAAGCACCAGACCACATTGGAGATAACTGATACGGATACCATAACTGTTTTGGCTGGTAAAGATGAAAACAGGATTTCAAATTTTCCTGTATCAGCGGAGACTTTAATTTAAAAATGTGGGGTTTTTTCTACACTTCCCAAAGGATGAAATTGCAACAAGTGAAGGTGAAGAAAACAGTAGAAATCAAAGTCAAAAGTTAAAGAAATTTTCTTACCTCTTCCCAAGGCTGAGGATAATTCCTTCTGATGTAGTGAATACTTGCATTGAGAAATGGTGACCAGTGAGTGTCTTCAGACACATCATGGAATATTCCTATTGCCATGAAATTATATCAGTATTTGTTTTTTTTCTTTGGGAAAAAGCAAAAAAATTTCTCCATGAAAAGAACATAGACTTTTGTTCAATTTCATATCGTACAGACAATATATTTTGCAATCCCTTTATATGAGAAGAGCCAAATGAGATGTATTTTTATATGATTTATACTGTCAAAAGAGATACTAGATTTACCTTCCACAATTTTGGTTTGAAGCATCTGAAAATTTTGTGCCTGCTCCCTTTCTCTGTGCCTTTGAAAGGTACAGTACAATGAAAAACTGCCTCCCAAGTGGAAAGGATAAAGAGAGCTGACAGAGAAGCTGTTGACTAAATGAACGCATCAAACTGTATGGCAGAAAACCTGATTGGCATAGCTGCCAACTCAAAATAGCATGCTTTGGGACAGGTATCAGTTTCCACAGGGTGGAGGATGGCTATGTGATCATCACCATCATTTTCAACAGAATGGCAAACTTGCCAAGGTACGGTCAGTGTAGAAGCAGAAGAAGGGCAGAGGAAAGCAGGAAAAATCAGGTTTTCCTTTGAAGCACCAATTACTGTTCTCACTTGGATTTATGCAGAAGAGATTATGTAGGATCTAACAGTGACCTTGTCTAAAAAATTCTGTGTACCTACATAAAGCTGAGGGCAAAGTGATGCTGACATGACAAGACTAAGCAGCACAACATTAAATTCTCTAAGGGGGAAGAAGGTAGGAAGGAGATAGATTGTTCAGACCATCAAAACACTTGGAGGAAGAGTATGTTTGTTCAGATAGAACTGTGAAACTGCAGGACATTCAAGTATATTAAATACTGAAATGGAGAGCAGACCTTGTGGGTGATTCAGTCACTTTCTGGCCTCTTGACATTTTACAGTTCAGCTGAACTAGATAACATAAGGATGGGATTTGACAGACCGGAAGTAAATGTTCACAGAGAAGACTTCTACATCCAAGTTTGTCTCCTGCCTGGAAAGGCAGTCTGGATGGCTTTGTTCTTGATCTAGAGGCACACAGTTAAAACAGCTCAGATCTGCAGAGGTATCTATTTCTACCACATTGACTAAGGAGACTGCTGACAAGCAGCCCAAGTATAAAATAAGGCAAGATGGACCCCAACATTAGTGAAGTAATGTGGGCTGGAGGCTGCAGACAGAGAGGGTCTGATCACTGGCCTGGTATAGGGCAGAAGTCAAAAGGCGAGGCAGACAGAAATAACCAAGTTAAGGTAGGAATTGAAGAAATCCTGGGAGATCAGTCCTGAAAACAAGGCAAGCAAGACTGAAGTTTGGGACAAGATGTTAGCATAGCCCGGCAGAAGGCCAGGAACAGTGACCTGGTGAGTGACAGGAGATAAAACCAGTATTAAATGCCAGAGGAGAGGGGCAATCTGGATGTGAACTGAGCACCACAACATAAAAACAGAGAAGATCCCCTGTTAGGCAACCTGGATGGGGCAACTAAGCCTATCAGGATATAAACCAAGCCGTCTGTAGTTGGCATAAACAACAGTCAACATCAACAACCTACAACAGAGAAACAAAGAGAAGTCTAGCTTCCACTGTGTGATTTAAGACTCTAGGTAGAGGAGGCGATGAGAAAAGATGGGGAAAGTGTCCTTGGAAAGACAAACAAGGATTTTGCAGTTTGAGGCAGGAAAAACAAATACTAAGATAAGCAAAGACACTGGCACTCAGCTGAAAAACATGTAAAAGATGAGGCAAACCAAACAAAGACCCTAAGAACACTGTTAATTTAATGGATCTGAATTTGCATGACCCGCTAAAATAAATCACCTCCCATACTTTAGACTTTCAGTAAGACCTCAACAATGAATTGGCCAGATACCCTCACACAAACTATGTATCACTGCCTTGTCTCTGGTATCTGCCTAAACATCCTAACAGCTTGTTTGTTGGAAGGCAGGCTGTCTTTGTGCTAATTGTTTGCTATCCAGATTTACCACTTCAGCAGCAAATGTCCTGGAGCAAGTCCTACCTGGCTATTTTATAGTTCCAGTGTTGCTGGAGAAGCTGATTATGATCAACAGCTGACCTACCAGAGTCAAAAAAATCAGGGGACCAGCTGCAAGTCAAGACATACTCTTTACAGCCACGGCAACAGGGTGCTAATTTTGTAGTGCAGTCTTTAGATCTGCAAGTACCAAAACTAAGACTGACATTAATTTCAAACAGGAAAAGGTAAATGACAGCAGTCTGGAAAAGAAAGGCTTTAAACTAGGATGCTACACTTCCACCTTGCCCAGCAAGTCCTACACTATTTTGGTTTTGTGAGCTTTTTATATCTTCCTTTCACCTTTGTGACTGATCTGATAGAAACTAATACCTCCTAATGTAGGAATTAGCTATAGGCTTTCCCTAAGACTTAGAAAAAAGATCATTTTGTCCTCGCAATTTCTCCCTAATATAGTACTTCGTCATCTGACCTAATTTAGTCAAACACCATCCTTCTATCAAATTGCTCTACACGTTGAATAGTTAAATTTACCAAAAGTTACTCTTAAAACATTTTCAAATGTATTATTTCCTTATATAGTTCTACAAAAAGGCTCCAAATACTAACAAAAATGGTGGATGTTTTTGCAGGAAGGGATTTTTGGCCATACTTCATTTCTTGCAACATAACTGCTTTCAACCCTACTAAATTCTGTAGGATTTTCACATAAAAATAGAGTTGTTACAATACCGGACTTATAAAGCTTTTCTTACCACTTTTGCAGATTGAAGGATAAAAGGCATCAGGATAAATGCTCCCAGCCTGAAATGCATCTTGGTGGTTTAGTAATAACTGGGAAACGGATGGGGAAAAAAGGAATCAGAATGCTATTGCACAGCACAAAACCACAGTTCATGGCCAATATTGAAGATAAAATTTAAATACCCAGCAAGATACAATTGTTTCAGTGTCATCACCATCCCCATCATCCCGCCCTGTTCCCCCCTTGCCAAAATACTTGTAAGCAAAACTCAACTAATCGGTATACACAGTAATTTGAAAGGACCTTTAGGAAAGTATTCATATGATCTAATTTAGGTACTGGTGAAGTCGCCTTCCTCCTCTTGGACTAGACAGAAAGCCCGGTCTGCTATCTTCCAGCATAGCTGTCTACAACAGACAACATGAATACTTCCCTTGAGTGATCTCCTAAGATCAAATTATATAAAATGGTGTTCTTTACACTGTGCTAAAGGATATTAAAAATGTTTTAAACACAAAACACGTATGAGTTTTCTTCACATGCGTTCATGAAAACTGTCCACATGCTAACAGTGCTCTGCTGGATATAGCCCATGAAAGAAAACGCTGCTTGCACCAATTAGAAACTGGTTAAATGACCAGTGGTGGTCTGTGGTGGACTATATATATATATATATATATATGTGGTGGACTAAAGTCAAAACCTTGCTGTCATTTTGCTATCTTTATGTTTACTAAATCTCCTTTCCAAAAACCCGCTACTGATTCTTCTAATACAACTACCCATGGAGAGTATAACTTAAGATGATGGGAAAAATGCAAGAAACCACACACAGTGTATATACACATTGTTATAATTACTACGTTTGCAATAGTATTCAAAGGAGTCAAATTATTTTCAACAAAACAAGGTAAAAATACAGCCTAGACACAAGTTATACACATATTACTGAGAATAAATAATAAAGGCAAGAAGACAAGACAGACAAACACTCAGAAGAAAAGCATACATAATTAAGAAATAATATGCTTCCTACCTGTCTATAATTAACATTTCCTTCACGCTTAATGAAAAATTCCAGAGCTCTATGTGCTGAAAAACAACATATCAAAGCATTGATTCATAGGTACTGTGGCCAGGACCATGTTTTGTTAGAAGCATTATCAAAACCAGAATATACCACATTGTCATATCTGAGCCAAGTGGCGCAGGTGCATGAAACGCGATTTCTCAGAAAATGCTGTATGTGTGAGGGGGTGTGTTTCCTCACCTAGGGAGCTAATAAGGAAATGCTGTTTCTGTGGCACATCTGGACACTGAGGTCTCATCCGTCTCTCTTGAGTCTCCAGCTCCCAAAGCTGACCAACAAAGCCAAAAGTGCCTAATCACAGGGAAAAGGACCTCCCCGCGTCCAGGACTGAGCTACAGCAGCGAACTGACATGGATCACACCCAGCACGTCTAGAGTACGAATCATAAAATTCTAGCTGTCAAGGACCCACGTGAAGTGTATTTCAGCTTCACTGTTGCCCTTAACATTGAAAAAGGTACCTCAGGAATCAATGCGGGTGTTGAACAGTTTGATTAATTTTTAACATGTATGAAAACTAACAAAAATCTAGAGTCAGCAAGGTAAATAATACTATTTGTTCACTGAATAGGCAGACATTCTTGCTGCCCAAACATTTATTGAGTAAGAGTAACAAGAGAATGAAACAAATTGACATCACTTTTCTTTCATGAAGTCCCCTTCTAATTAATGTTAGATCCCAGGGATAATCTATTAACACTATTCTAAAAATAACCAACATTGCCTCTAAAATTATTCAGTTAAAACTGCATGCATGGATTATCGTCTTGCCTTCCCACATAAAGTTTTACTCTCACTTAAAGCTGTTTACAAACTAAGACTGATCAAGACAACCCAGAATATGCTGAATTTAATTTGGCCCTTACCAATCAAATCACATCACAACCCCCC
>VZTL01060273.1:1543-17519 GCA_013400535.1 Scopus umbretta
GCTTCACGCTGGACTTCTACATAGTAGGTATCTAAACTGAGGTAAAATGAAGCCAAAGCAGATGTTTCCCTATGATTAATAACTGTATTTTCTCAACATGAATATGGGGAAGTGAAGTGGTTCAAACTTAAGAAATAATAAGAATTGTCAAAAGATACTGGCTGAAGAGTATGTTAGTGTGTTAGCTAGTTTGGGGCACAGAGCTTTATAACGAGGCATTTAGTAGCCTAACTCACCAGACAACCATGTTATCTCAAATTACTCCCTATTCTAATGTTTCTTATCTACACTGGTGTTGTATTTCATCCCTGGAGATCCTGTGGAAATCTGAGTTTATCCACTGAAGTTCACAGAGCCACAAAGATGCCAGAGAATGAATGTTGCCCTTGGCTAAATACCCTTTGATAGTACAGGGGTGGCACAGAAAATGTCTAGTTTGAATTCTAGAGTGAATGGTGCTCTGTGAGGAGATGGCAGTTTCATCTGCACTGGAGAGGGGCAGTCAGTGTCAGTTGGTTTGCATGTTACGTATCCACTTTTTGTCTGATTGCCTTTCTGAAGGGCAATCATCTCTAATAATGTCACTCATATAGCAAATGGGAAAGTTTCCATAGTATCTGAAAGAAGACTAAAGATGGAGGTGAAAAAACAGTTAACTTTTCTCCAATAACGTTGGGTTGCAGATTGGAAAACACTTCTTTTTAAGGCAAGTAGAAGAAGTAACTGAAAAACTGAAAGTTATTTCTTATATTATCTGTGTGTGCATATCTTTCTATTTTTAGGAATTTCCGTGAATGTTTATCAGCAAGTTGTCTATTTTTCTGAGGGGAATTCCATCTGGGTGAAAGGAGCTGCAAATATGTCTGATATATCTGACCTAATGCTCTTTTATGCTGGTTGGGGGAATATTACGTCCATCTCAGTAGACTGGCTTTACCAGAGGATGTACTTTGTCATGAATGAAAAGGTAGTGCTCTAGGGCTTAATTAATTTCTTATTTCACCTGAACCATTACCAAGATTTATTTTAAATGAGAAAATATGATTTATATATAGATATGCATGCACAAAATACAATTATAGAAATAGATTTTTTTACTTTTGTAATATTCACATATTTCAGGGTTTTAAAAAGAAGAAAGACTTGAATATCAGGTCATATTTAAAACAAACAGGCTATATGGAACTCTGGCTCCTTGTCTTATTTTTCTCCTTAGGACATAAAAAGCTTTGGTTTTAACTGCTTTGTTTTTGAGACTGACTTAACACCCACCTCATACCCAACATAAGTGATTTTGTTTCTGTTACTTGGTTCTCCATCTAGCCTGTTCAGTTCCTATTCTGCCTCAGGAAAGTGGTCAGATAACTAGCTAGTGATTATAATGCCCTTAATAATTGGCAAAAGATGTTCAAGAGGGAAAGTGTTTCATACCAGTGATGATAGCTCAGATTACAACTGTTTCAACTTGAAGTAAAAATGTAGATCGCAACCCTGCACTTGATTCATAAAATATCAGTTACGCTAATGGCCAGACTTCACATGTACCTTTGCAGTCCTCTAATGCACAAAGGACTAGAAAATTGCCTTAAATGGTTAGTGGGGGATTTTTTTTTTTTCCCAATCCTCTTGCCATGTCTCATTTTTCACTTATGGCTTAGGAAACAGGGAGGAGGAAAAGCAGTAGTGATAAAAAGATACAAATGAGCTGTAGGTGAACAGACTGATGGCAGGGATTTCTGAATCCATTGCAGGTTACAGAAGTGACAAGGTAGTGCTCCCAGGATCAGAAAAGCACTTCCTTCCTTCTTTTCCCTTCCCTGTTTTCAAAGTACAGTTTGCCTATACCACCCAAATTGGGCTTTTCCCTCCAGCTTAGAGGTAGGCAGTTAAGAGGAGGACAGCTGACAGACAGCACTTTTAGGGTAAGCTGTCATGGGAGCATTCATACTTGTGTACCCAAGTAATATTCAGGTGGCTGACAACTCAGAAGCCCATAAGGACCTAGAATTGTGAGAGAGGTGTTTTATTGTCTGGTTCCCCTGAAGAAATTTCTGGTCAGCTTATTTGCTCACTAACAAACACCCTATGAATGCATCACCAGTTTTTCTTCTCATTCTCCAGGTACATGTCTGCCACTTAGAGAACTGCACGGCAGCTGAAGACATCACTCCTCTTTATGTGACATCCCCTAGGAAGGTTATAGCTGATCCGTATAATGGGTAAGTGCTCTCCTTTGAGCACTTGGTGCCAAAGGTGCTATAAAGCTCCTCTCTAATTTTCTTCATTTCATTGGTCATCTAGGTTCCTGTTTCAAACTCTTGCCTTACCAAAACAAAAGTGCAATTGGCAACAAATAACAAACTACAAAACAATTGGAACACTGAGTGACACCATCCAGTATTGTTTTCTGGATTTTCTTCCCTAGGGTGTTAGCAGAGGAGATAAAGTCTTTCCAATGCAGAAATCTGGTTTTCAGACACTCAGTGCTTTTATAAATATGAAGCTCTATGCATTTTAAATGTCCATGCTTAACACTTGAGGTATTATGGAAGAATATTCTCCAATAATCTGCCAGCCAAATCCCCAGAAGGTAAAAAGTGATATGCTTAATTCTCCCAGGATGCATATTAATAGTGCCAAAAGCATTTTCCTATTGTCTGCATAAAGACAGGCACATCTCTGAGCTGTTAAAATATTTGTGACTCATCTACGGAGTTCTTGCACTGTAGTTATTTGGGTCTATTTTGCTCCATGGCCAGCTATATATTCTGTCTCCTGGAGGATGGCATATACAGAGCAAACCTTCCACTCTTTCCTGGCACTGCCTCCACAGCTTCACCAGTAATGAAATCCAGTGCTCTGAGAGACTTCATGATCAACTTCCAATCTAAGAGACTTATTTTCTTCAACAAAACAGAACAGGCCTTTGTGTCAAGTTTTCTTGATGGTTCAGAAATTCACACACTGCGATCACACGTGCCACTTAATGACATGGAAAGCTTTGTTTATGAGGATAACACATTTACTGTCACAGATGGCTGGGCAGTTTTCCATGAGGAGGTCTCTCCAGTGGGGAGTTCTAGCTTCAACGAGTATACTGTGGATTGCAATTTGGCATATCCAGAGTACTTTGGCTTTGGCAACTTGCTTTTCTATGGGGCATCAACTCAGCCTTTTCCTTTACCAACTCCTCCTTGGCTTGTCATGGCACTGTTTGGATTGGACCAAGCTGTGATCAGCTGGAGACCACCTGAACACGCTATTGGAACCAGTAAGTTCAGTTGTTTCTTCCTGAAAGTCCACTCCTTTTCTTTCTAGAGGAATAACTTCCTGGTTTCCCTTTTCCTGATGCCTGGCTTTGGTGACTTCAACAACTGATCCTGCTGGAACACGTAGAATTACCTCAGTCTGAAAAATTTAACCCAAGATTTTCCAGTAAAATTGCTAAATTGTATGGCTAAATTAATACAAGTTTATATTGATGCATTTGGCATCTGCAAGGGATTTTAAGGAGGCTCCAACTTAAGTATAGTTATGGAGTAGTAGTAATGTTGGTTACTAATATCACACAGAAAATGCATGCAGAGACGTAATGACTTTTGATCAGTGACTATGCTATGGTCTCTATCCTCTGTGCATGTGTCTTTGAACAGCAGAAAATTACCTAGTTGGGGAAAATTTTGCTTCTTCCAACTTCATTCTTCATGGTGGATTGAACCACTACTCTTGGTTGGTCCCAGAGCCAGAGAGTGTATTTTTTTAATTTATCCCTTTTCTAATTCCCCTGATAATGGCATGTTTGAAATAAGTCTCCAACATATAGTTTTCTCAAAACTGCTTGTCATCTGTTACTGCCATACTCTGTAATAACATGACTGTTTGCATCTCACAGGTCTATCTGCTTGGCAGAACTGGACCTATGATGTGAAAGTGTCATCTCAGCATGCATCTGAGGAGGAATGGGTTGTCTCAAACATTAGTGGCACTAGTTTTATAGTGAAGGAGCTGGCCAGCTTCACAGCATACGAAGTGTCAGTCAGAGCTGTGTCTCCTGCTGGTGAAGGGCCATGGTCAGAGTCATTTAGAGGTACAACTTTAGGAGAAGGTGAGAATTGCTCTGTTACCCTGGAGAAATGAAGAACGAGTTATGCATAGGGCTTTCCACCTGTTGAGGCCCAGGCTTTGGGGAAAGACTGCAGAATGAGGGGCACAAAAAGGATTACCTTAGAAACATTAAAGAATACAGGATAAGTAAATTTGCTTTTTGTTAAAGTAGTAAGATTCTCAAACTACAATAATGGTATGATATATTATGTATTTATTATTACTACTTATATACATTTTTCTAATGCAAATATACTATCAAATGCATTATTTGATACACTATCAAATGAACAGATATGAGATGTGTTATTCCGTTCTTGTGCTCTGTAAAGCATTTCCTATGATGAAGTGGTTTGAGCAGTGCCTTGGGGGTTAATGACAGTTTACGGGAAAGTGCAGGCTCACTAAAAGCTGAAAATCCTTGGTTTGAGCATAGATAATGGGGGAAAGGAATGTGTACAAAATGTCTGAGATTTGTAGATCTTTGGAATGTTTTTTGGAACCTAGTTCACCCATAATAACCTATGCTTGAAGGGAAAATAGCTTTCAACTTAAGGCACTGGACTGGCACTTAAGATTAGGGGTGACTTGCCTGACTTGGGTAAAGGTCAAGTCCAAACCCACAGTGGTTTTTAAGCATCTAATATGGTTCCAAACTGCCTTATTGTTCTGGATCTAAACCTACCCCAAATCTCCGAGTTTCTCAAATTATGATATTTTCATGCCTTTCTTCTTTGTTCATTATTCCTTAGGGCAGGGGCAGTTTTAACTGTGCTTCTGTAACTCTCCAGAAACAGGATCCCCTGTTATTGAAATACAAATCTTATACATCAATTGCTTGTTGGTGTGCACAACTGCAGTTTTGTTTCTTTATCAGCTGAAGAAGAACCATATATGTTGGCAGTGGGGGCTGAAGGGCTCTGGAAGCAGCGGTTGGATAGCTATGGGCCAGGAGAATTCCTCTATCCTCATATAAGAAATATTTCAGGTAAATATTAAACAAACTGCATGCTGCTGCTACGGTCTTGTTGGCATTTATTAGCTCTCCATAAATTTTATCAGCAGAACTGAAAGACAAGAGCTTTCATTGCAGCAGTCTAGGCTTGAATGCAGTGCAGTGCAGTGAAGCAGCTTCACTGAGCCAAGCCTTTGTGTCCACCCTCTTTCTTCTACATAATGGATCTAATTAATCCTTAGTGAAACACTACTGACATCACCACAGCTAAAATCAACTCTCTGAACTAAATAGATCTGCTTCCAGCTTCTCAACATTCCATACATTTACAACCATCAGGGCTACATATATCTACTGTAATATGTACGTTGTATTCCTATAGAGAAGTATCTATCCTCATGTTAACCGAGCCTAAGTGTTCATTTGTATTGATTTTTAAAAAACTGAAGTGTCTGGCTACTCTTTATTCTTAAAAAAATATGGCTTTTTATTTACATGTTTGTAAAATCTTAATATCTTCCCTTTTTTCTTCAAGACCTCGACTGGTATAATGACACTCTTTATTGGATTAATTCCATGGGGCAAGTTCAGACCTGGTCATTGAACAAAAGAGAGGGTACCCCTGAGAATACTTATGTATCTGACATCAGAAATGCAAGGATGTTGGCCTTCGATTGGTTGGGTCAATGTTTGTACTGGGCTGGCAAAGCAAACACGGTAGGTATAGTTGCACTTCTTAAAAGGAAAAAAGACCCTAAAGTCAACAAGAAAGACTGTAAAACAGTATTTGGGAAGATAATCCTTACTTCTTGAAACCTGAGATGCATCTGGACCTTTGCTGTTATAGTGTAGAACAAGGAGGTCTTTCTTCCTTTGTGTGATTTTCCAGAGTTATGCAAAAGTTTGGGGTAATATATTCAGTAATATTCACTAATGCAGGGTACTGAATTCCAGGTGCAAAACAGGCAAATCAACATGCTATCAACAGTTTTGTTGGTTTCAAGATTGTAAAAATAAGTGAAGATAGTGAAAATGGAGGCTGCCAAGTTGATCTCATCTAAGAAGTAGATGGACTTTATTTTAATCAAATTTGACATGATTTGTTTACACAGAGATTTTCAAGATTGGCCTCTGTACTGTGATATTTTGCAGATCACTGCAGATAAAAAAATAATTACAACTGCACTTTGTACACTCTCATATCGGGAACATTGACATGTGAATTATTTAAAAGGTATCTGACTTCAAGATTGCAGTGCTAATTTATGCAGTGCTGTCAAATTATGCCTTTCATTTCTTGTAAGCACAAAGTCAGAAGCTGTTTTAAAAACCGGAGCTAGGAGGCCAGATTTCACACTGCCTTGCACCCTCATTTACACTTGTGAATAGTGAATATGAAGTGGGTGAGAAACTCTGTCAGACAGAAGGCTGCCAAAACTGGGAAAACCAAGGGGAACAGATAATTCAGCTTTTTCTTTTGTTACTTTCTGGCAATCATTAACTAATAATTTTGCTTTAACCTTCATCCTTATACTTTGAACACAAAAGGTTAAGGCTTTGAAAGCCTAAGGCTTGCATAAGCCTCTGATAAACTGCTGTGGAAAAGTCACTTATATATACTCAATTGATCATGGCTGGTGATTTAGGTGTGATGCTAAAAGCAACTGTTTTGTCCCTAGATCTACAGAAAATCACTGCTGGGAGGCCATATGGATGTTGTAGCTCATGTTGTGTTCCTAGTGAAGGATCTAGTAGTGGATTCAGTAAATGGCTATTTGTACTGGGCCACAAGGTATTCAGTGGAGAGCGCAAGACTGAATGGAGAAGAGTATCTCATCTTACAAGAGCAGTTACAGTTTTCTGGTAAACAGGTGACTGATTTTTTTTTTTTTTTTTTTTTTGAGGGGTGTGTGTTTTAGTGGTTAGATATCTCGAATAAAGTCAGTGCTCATGGTTGTCAAAATCGATGTGCTATGACCAGAAGAATAACATGCCTTTCTTGCAATATTGTTAAATCATTTTGAGAACAGGGTAAGAATTAAATAAATAACCATACCAAAACTTTGGCCTGTAATTCTAAAGTCAGACCCTGCAACAAAATATGACATTGAAGATGTCCTTACGGTTGTAATGCTGCTCCTTCCCATATGTGAAAGGTACTTGCTTTTCCCAAATGAATTAAGTCTAATGGTCAGTTCTGGCTTTCCCATCAAAATATGGAGCCAGAGCTCCATAGCATCCTGCCTCCTTTGTGATGTTCCCCAGCTTACAGGCCCTGACAGGGCCAGTTTTGGGGCTAAACTCTTGCCAGGGACACCAGAGTTGCACTTCAGGCTGCAGAGACAGACTTTGCCTGTGCTGACGGGAGAGGAGGGCCAGCAGCTGGTGCCATACTTGAGCTCAGTACAGCTGGCCTCTGCCATGGCCCAGCACAGCTTGTTGCTGCTGCTGCTGCCACAGCACTGGTAAGAGTGCCAGATCTGCCACTGACAGTCCCCATCCTGCCTGATCCTGTCCATTGCATGGTGACAGGAATGGTGAGTCCTGCGCTTTGGGGATTTTTGAGGCTCTCCATCCGCAACTCGCCCCTTCCCTTCCCCATCTTCTGTTTCTCCCTTGCCTGAGTCAGACACAGGCCTGGCCACAGCTTGGCCCCTCTTTCTGTGCTCCAGGCTGCTAGGGAGCTCCAGAAGGCTGAGAAGATGCTGCTGCAGAGCAGAGCAGCTCCTCAGGGAGAAGGGAAGGGGGCTTCTTGCAAGAGTGAGTAAAGACAGTGGAAGTATAGGGGCGGAAGAAGGGATGGGGGGGTTGTTGTTTTAGTTGTATTAGGGTAGATAATGGGTCCCATGCAGGGGTAGGCTGGTAGAAGGCAAATAGAGATGCCATTCCCACCTATAGCTCACCAAAGACCCTTCAATATGTTGAAGCCTGTTAATTCCCCTTCTGTACCTGGAGACTTTTTGGTATGCTCTGAGGTCCTCACAGACAACTTCTGTATCTCTGCTGATGTCTCCCGTGCATTTCTTCTCTATTCACCCCTCTCTGATGTCCTATCAAGTCTCTTAAGGCCTTCGTTCACTGCTGGCTCCTCACAGATCATTGTTGCCTTCCCCAAATCCATCCTGCCTCTGCCACCGTGTGGGATTTGCCATGCCAGGGACTCATTCTCATTCTTGCCAGGTGGAATTCAGTGTTCCATATGCAGCAAAGGAACTCAGAGACTGAATAGTCACCTCATGAAAAGATCTGCCAGGGTCTCAGTGGCTGCATATGTGCCTTTCCTTCCCTTTTCCCTTTCTTTCCCCTTTCCTCTTTCTGCTTTCCCTTTCTCTTCCTCCACTCCTTGTGTAGCTCAGAGAAAAGTGATGGATGATCCAATTCCCTGTTAAGAGAACCCCTTACTACCATAACAGACACTGGAGGATTTTGGGAGCCAGTGTGATTAGGACTGCAAATCCAGTGAACGTTTGAACACTTCCCAGGCTGTGTCCTGAGCAGGTCAGGCTGAGAGACTGTCCCATCTATTGCACTGCTTTTACTCTATGGCGTCTGTCTCAAAGGAAAGCTGAATACTCCTCAGCTCAAACCACAGCCTCTGTGGGGTTTTACCCTCTGTCTCGAGCACTAAGGGAAGTATAGGTTGACTGTCACAGAAGAGGTCAACTCAGATATACTACGTGCTGCAACAGCTTTCCTTACAACACAGCTCTTGCTAAAGAAGCCTTCCATCTGTTGTAAAATTTGTGCTCCTATTTTACCTGAAGGTAGGTTCTCTATTAAAGACCCTTTCTAAACTTTAGAGATCTATGTCTCTTGGTTAGCTTTGTATCATTCCCCAGAACATTTCAATCTCCTTTCCCAAAGGAAAAGAGGCTGTTGTTTCTCTGATGGTAAAAAAAGCCAGGTCTGATCTGGTCTCCAAAAGGCAATTAACATTCAGAAAGGTCAGCTGATCTCACAGGTCTCTGTTACATTCTTGAGGGTTTGGGAAGAAGCAGGAAAGCTGGATCTCGTGTGGCACCTGCTATACTCGTAAACCTAAATACAGAAGAACTGAAAAACTTCTGTCACATATAGAAAGAAGTATCTGTGCTGCAAAGGGTCACTCTATCTTCCAGTACTAGCCTCACACCTCGCTGTGGAAGTTGGCTGGTGTGTACTGTCTTCATGGGAAGATATATGCTGTCCAAGCTCAACGGTGCACTTAGGCTTATCACGTATCTTCTGGGTGTTCTGTTGCGAAGGACTGACAATTTGCAGTTTATTCTAAGTGGTGAACATCACCTTCCTTATCCTTCTCTTTTGATTCACTACCTGTTTCTCTGAATTGCCTCATGCTAACCTAAAATTTCTTGTTCTTGTTTTCAAGAACCTTGGCAGCAATAAGACTGCTTGTCTGCTCCTGTCATTTCTTTTTCTGCACCTTTCTCTATGTCAGTGATACCAGCCTTCAACCATTCACACCTCCTACAAAAAACCATCTCCTTTCCTGCTTCTCTGCTGCCCCTAATCTATGCACTGACTTCCTGAACTCAGCCTCCTGCAGTGATGCATACAGGAAAAAAGCCAAGTAGAAATGTCTAGATTGAAAAGTGACCATTTATAGCTGACAGGTGTTTGTTTATTAAAATTAACCCCAAAATAAACCCATCAGATAAAAAAAAGGGCAGTACAACATTATTTAATGGTGGAATTATCGAGCTGGTCATTATTGTCTCACGTAAGGATGCAAATATATGTTTGCACCAGTACTAATATGTATCTTCCTTGCACAATGGAGTCCTTTATCCTGAAAAGAGTACCTCTTACCTCAATATTAAACCACAGATGTAATAGCTAATTGCTGTTATACAAACAGTTAGAGCATGTTCTCTACATAACTGGTTCTTACTGGTATTTACTAGCTGTTTTTCTAATAAAGAATTGCTGTTCAGCTGGTCAGTACAGGATCTTCAGTAGTATATAGCTGTATCTCCTTTTAGCTTGAAATCTGAGTGATAGGAATAGAAGAGACTACTATGGAGATGACAGGTTTGCTAAACAAATATGAAGGCAGAGCTTTGAAAGTATAATTTCTTGGGCATGCACTAGATCCTTTTATGACAATTATTTTATTTTTCAATCGGTTGTTTAGCTTAGCTGGTTCATATTGGCATAGCTTGATTGATTTTGGCAGAGCTACTCCTATTTATTCCAGCTTTGGATCTGGCACAGAATTTCCAAAGCACTTAGTAAGTCATTTACACTGTACAATGTGCCTGGGACAAAAGTAATTTATAGGGGAGCAGCAAAGTGCATTATACGCAAGAGGGGCTAGGACCCTCTAGTTGTGGTCTCTCAATATTTCTAGTCAAGGGTATTTCAAGTAGCTAAATTTATGTGGTGTCTTATGATGTTGAGTGACATTGCGTGATCACAACTACGTATCATGTCCAGAGACTAATGCCTCTCATGAAATGGAAAGAGCTTGTCTATTTTTGAAACATAACAAAGGGAGGTGTTAAATTACTGCCTAACTCCTGAAGATGAATAGTACAAATGTTTCTTTGCCTTTTATTAATGGGCATACAGGGATTAGGAGAAAGAAGACGAGCATGTCTATGGGAAAAATATAATAATTGCAGAAAAAAAGTGGGGCAAGGAAAGATGACCCAAACGTTTAAAAAAGCAAGGTAGATTCAGGAATATGTAATCCGGTGTTGAGCATGGGAGGCAGAATAGGTAAATGGGATAAAATACGACATGGTAGGCTAAATATGCACTCAGGCACATACTGTGAGATATTTTTAACAGGAAAACCTACAGGAGCAATCATTCAAACCTTGATTTTCTGACATACAATGTCAACAGAAATGTGTCAAGAATGTGATTACATAAGGACCAACAGACAACTAAGTGATATGGCATTTGCTTTCCTGTCATCATCTTCTGCAGTTTATTAATGAAGAGTTAAAAAAAAAAAAAAAAAGGCTGCTCCACTTACACCCATAATGGAAATTCAAGCTTATAAAAGAATAGCTACAACTAGTATTTGGATAAGAACTTTGAGAGCTGCTGGAAAACATGTTCAGAGATGCCCCTAACAACTTGTAAGCTGTGCTAATGACATGACATAGACTGAACTTGATAACATTCAGCAGACTAATTTGTGGAAGTAAATTCTTTGTTATTCACAGAACAGATTACTAGATGTCTGATTTCTATTATTGTTGCATATGGTATTGAATCTGTTGTTTACCACAAAAGCAAGAAAGCTCTATTTTGAATATTAAAGCCTATTAAAAATAAACAAAAAACCTTGCACCTAGCTTAAATGAAGATGAAATATTGAAGTAATGGTCAGGAAGATTATTTTATTTCCTCCCCTCCTCTTTATTTGATAATAAAAGTTTTACCAAAATGTAAATATTTGAATTTCCTGTTTAACCAAATATGTCTATAAAAATTTTGCAGGTATTTTCCATAAATCATGCAACACATTAAATATTGTATGCATAAAAACAAAGCTAGAAAACAAAGAAAAAATATCTGAAATAGTTCTTTCAAAAGGTGATTCTGACTTATCAGACTGGGTATCAACCACCTGTTGCAGATGTAGAATGTTAAAATACCAGAGGTGTTCTGGAAATTTTGATAGGTAGTTCCACTAATCACTTGATACACTATTGCCATCATATCTGAAGTACTCAGATACTCCAGGGATGAACACTGCGACAGGTGCTCATAAAATGCTATCTAGAAAATCATCAGCTGCTATATATATGTGTCTACCAAGGACCTGATTATTTTCTAGTGCTACCTCTTTCTGTGTTAGAATAAACATTCATGGTAGTAATGTTATTTTTGCCAAAGAAGAGCTACTCATAATGCTGTGTAGACAACAGTTATGCCTAAGGGCTTTTACTTCAGAGGTGAAGGTGTGTTCAAATTGCCATTTGAACTTTTTCTTTCTTAGGTCGTTGGTTTAACTTTGGATCTCACCTATCATTTTCTTTACTGGCTTGTGCAAGATAGTCTATGCCTAAACCTATACAGAGTTTCTCTTTGCAAAGAAGGGTAAGTAAATGAGTAGCAGAGGTAAGAAAGTCTGTATTTTCTAGTTTTTGTGATACTCTTGAAAAACACATTTTGTCTGGTGCTGGGCACACTAGTTACTAGTTTAATAATAAACAAAAAGAAGAACTAATGATCACAGCTAGCTGATGACAAACTACATGTTGAGATGGTTGTTAACACAGTTTTACAGTGAGAGAAACACAATATGGAAGCTCAACTGAACTGAGGTCATACTCATCAATTTTTAGACTTAGCTTTAGGAAATAATCACCACTTATCATCAACTTTTATCTTGGCATTTACAACACCTGACAGTTTTCAAGTGCCTAGAGCTGTAACTTTTTCATCTTGCATAGAGCTTAGGACTTGAACTGACACCACTTTCTCACCTGCACAATCAGTACACAGCAGGCTTTCCTCTTGATCATCCTGAGCATGAAATGGCTGCATTATTCCTGAAAGGCAAAGTTTAAAAAAACCCAAACCAAAACCATGTTTATGGGTCAGCTTGAATGTATACTAAGACCTTGAGAAAAATGGTAATTTCTTCTGTAAGTGCCAAGTGCATGATGAGTGTAGGTCATGAAACTACATTTTTTTCTCCTTTTCATATGG
The DNA here is from genome assembly GCA_013400535.1 of Scopus umbretta. NCBI lineage: Eukaryota > Metazoa > Chordata > Aves > Pelecaniformes > Scopidae > Scopus > Scopus umbretta. The sequence continues at coordinate 14,274 of VZTL01060273.1, forward strand.
AGAGTGCAAGTTTAATTTTTTTTCAAGCATCAGATTAAACTTCTTAAAGTTAATTGAATGGTATCTGTATTTACATGTGCTCAGAGTGTTGCAGGCTGGCTTGGTGTGGACTCAGCTGAATTTTCTGACTGATTTTAGACTTGCTATGATTAATGGTAAACATTTAAAGAATCAAAATATGTTGATTAGTTTTAGCTAGAACATGCAGCTCCATTGTGAACCAATTGGCAGCCATAAATCATTGTCCCTGGCATGCCAGAATAGAGAGATTAGAAGTAATCCATCCTAATGGACCTGATGGCGTGTCAAAGCTTTTCCAAATTTGTTTTGGATAGCATGTGTCTAAGCTGAAAGACATTTCTGAGATGGCAAAATGATGCCTCTTACAAGATATTTAATCTCTTACCCAGAAGACAAATTTGGACCAAAAAAGGCCTGTAAGTTTTGACATAGCAGTAACACAGCAGATTAAATCACCAGTGATGCCAGTGGAGGAAAATGTTAACAGAGTTTGATAAATAATGGAACGTTATTGAGGAAATTTGCAGGGTCAAATTCATCTGGGGACTTGCTCTAATGAAGTAGAATGAATGTCAAGCTGTAAAGTACACTCCACTGTTTCAGTGGAATTACTGAGAGAAGATGGGCTGATGTTTCAAAATACTCAATCTTCTACATCCATGCATCAGAATATTAAGCCATTTTATAATTGTTTTCTAAAGAAATCAAGGGAAGGAAGGCTTTTTTTTACAGCTGTTCCTGCAATCTGCCATTCTGAAAAGTGTTCTGCTTTAGAGAACTTAAAAAAAGTTTTTGAATTGTTTTCCTGCCTCCTACATAAGTATTAAGAATTTGAATGATCAGAAATTTACTGATGTGTCAAACTTTACATAAATCTTGTTCTCCGAACAAGTGTGTTTTCAGTTTGCTAATTTCATATGTGTTTTCACAGTTGTGGTAATGCCATCATCACAGAATTTGCAGCATGGAGTACTTCAGAAGTATCTGAGGGTGCGCTGGAATACTACAGTGGTCGTCTGTTCTGGATTAATAGTCTTCAGTTCATTACAACTCAGGAAGTCAATCAGAGCCTTAGCATTCCCTTCTCACAACCAGCAGAGTTTGCAACCTTTACCCTTGTTCACACATCACTTAAACCTTTGCCAGGTACATTATTTTCTTTATCTAGACCCCTCAGTAAAGGTATTAACTGTCAGCCTGTAATTATTCATTCTTGAAATTCTTTAGTCATTTTACAAAAGATATGAACAACAGCAACTTATTAATAAATATATTAGGCTATACCTGGATAATGTGCAATTATAAAAGCTGGTGGATATGGCCAAAAAGAACACATGGTGGTGTTATTCATGGTTTCTCTCTAATGACAGCTTACAGGATTTTCCATAGTACTTTAATGTTTTAAGTCAGGTTTGAAAAGTCTACCTATTGCTCGTATTCTTTAAATTATTATTATTTCTTCCTCTCTTTATGGACAGGAAATTTTTCTTTTACACCAAAAGTGATTCCAGATTCAGTGCCAGAGCTTTCCTTCAGGATCAAAGGAAATTCTTCAAGTTTTCACGTCACTTGGAGTCCCTCCACAAATGTGGAATGGGGAACTGTCTTTTACTGCGTGGGATCAAAAGCTCTACAAGTGAGGATATTCATGTAATCCCTCCTTATTACCCACATGCATTACTGCATCTACTTGCTGATGTATCTATTTTTAAACAGAAATACAGTTTGTTTCTTTTCCAGCATTTAAAAATTGGTCAAGCAACCAAACTAAACTGTAAATGTAAAGCAAGCTGTCCTGTTTTTCCATCACTGAGGGCAGCATGGGAGGAACACAGGCTTAGCAGTAGCTCTGGGCTAGCTGCTGGGGTGTGAAGTGCCAGGCGAGGAGCTCCCAGTACTCAAAGATGTGTGAGAAAGCCTTTCACAGTAACTCAGAGACAGAAGTGTCCTCTGAGCTGCCAGTGGGACAGCCTTTGCCTGAATGTGAAATTTAGCCTTCACCCACATTTAATTTTAGCACATTTGGCAAGCTTTAAATTCAAAGGGCAGATTGCTAGCAAATTGCTACGCATCGCTACAGTGCCACGGGAGTTGGTGAAACAACAATCACTCACAGGAAGAGGAGGTCTCTCTTGATTTAGTTGACCAGCTTGGTGAGGGGAATTTTGGAAATCTGAAGGCCTTTCTGAGAGGGGAAAAGTGTTTTGTTTTATTTTATTCTGCTTTATTTCATTCACAGTCTTTGGAGAGTGAACGGTGCCTCCATCCCCATAACCTGACAGTGCCATCCTACCGAGTTGATTTGCTGGAACCATTTGCACTCTTTGATTTTACTGTCACTCCATACACATACTGGGGCAAGGCACCAACAACATCTGTATCCCTTCGAGCCCCTGAAGGAGGTACTAGAATTTAAATCCCATTCCTCACCTGTAACGGGCACTGGGACCAGGTCTATGTCAGCAAGTGAAAACCAGGAGAGGAATAAGCAGCTTTCAGGGTTAATTAGCTGTAGACAGAGTTGCAAGGACATGTTCCTGAGTATCTTTGGCAATTATCTATTGCACACATAAATGCACACAACTGCAGTAATAGAATTTGGAACAGAAAATGCATGACGATATATACACCATGTGCCTATGACTATGAACAAGAAAGAGAAATTGAGGTCCATTACAATGACTATCAAAGGCTGCATGTAATATCTTAACCACTTATTAAATTTTTAATAAATGTTATGCACTTGTTACTTTTTACTGTAGTGTTTATTTTTGCTCTCATGCAGGTCAAAGTTAAGTCAGCTAAAATATAGTGTTGAGTGACCGGAGTGCTGAGAAAGCTTATGAGCTGCAACAGATTTTGAAGTGGATAGAAGAGGGGATAGAGTACACTCTATGTTGTAAAAATTCTTGCAGCTCCTTTGTTACCTACAAGACTTGGCTAAATAGATATGTCCCAATCTGAGTGCCGGAGGGCATTTGTCTCTATTTATACAGCTCTTTTTTTGCTAAGCAAGTTAAAATCAAATTCCTACACACCAATGAGAAACAGAAAGGAATTATCATGAAGTTTTAGATATTCTTCTGTATTTACACCTCACCAATTGCTATCTGTCTCTGTCAGCACTGGGGTTATAAAACTCAGGCTCAGAACTAAAACAGTTAATTATGAGGTAGAGTTTGTGTTTTAATAGGAGTACTTTGCTCTGTGGTTTTTTATCTTCTT
>VZTL01060274.1:0-14317 GCA_013400535.1 Scopus umbretta
CCCCCGCCCGGCAGCGCAGGAGCCTCTGGGGCGCCCCGGCCTCCGGGGGCTGCAGGGGAGCGCAGGGGCTGGCGCCGGGGGGCTGCTTGCTTCGGCTTCCCACGGCCATTAGTCAGCAGTCGTCTTTAGCCCTTTTCCCCTCCTTCGCTCCACTCCACGCGGCTCTTACCACTGTGGTTTTTTGTTTGGTTGGTTGGTTTGGTTTTTTTTTTTTAATCCCACCTTTCATCCCTTGCTTAGAGGGGGATTCCCTATGCAAGTCCACTGCTTTATTGAATAATCATAACGAAAAGATCATCCACCACTTTCTCCTAGCGGAGCGTGGAACAAACGTGCTTGTCTTCCCTGTTGAGCTTTTTACCGCGAGGACAAACCCGTGTTGTTTGCATGGTTATATGGTCCCGGATAGGCCTCAAAATACTTTTTAAAGCACATGAGCTATTCATATCACCAGCGTAAGTTCATTTTTTACATTGGTCGTAAAAAACATGAGAAGCATTCAGAGGAATACTTGTACCATACTATTGCTCTTCAGCAGTCCAGTTCAAGTGAAATGAAAGCTGTCTCTCGTATGTGTTAATTCATGCCTTGGACTAAGAGACAAGGAACTAAGAGGTTTTATCATTGCCTCTACTCGCATTTTTGGTGCCTGGACTTTGCTATGGTAACTTCTCCCTCTCTACAATACTTTCATGTCAGAAGCATTTTTTACAAATGTACTAAAATACGAAGTGCTAATGTCACTACAAATTAGTGAGTACCAATTATTGTGTATCTTAATACTGTTCACAGGATCCAGTTTAAAAAGTAGCTGAACAGACAAGTATTTGCTTTCCAGCAGCAAGACAATGCACATAGTTCTGCATACTACTTGCTGACTGGCTCAGGAACATTACTAATTATATTACATGCGTTAATATAATTCAGCTTTTGTGGGGGACATCATCTGCCCTTTATATTTAATCCACAGAAGTCTCTCAAACTCTCCAAAATAACTGCAGTCTTAGAAGCCTAGTAGCACACCTACAGAAAGCAAGCATAGCACCCATTCACAGTGCTGTTTCTGGGTATTACACCCTCGTCGTAATTCAATCCATTGCCTCTTCCACATCTGCTGCTTCTCATTTAAAGCTCTTTCCAGCTAAATGCTACTAAGACAGTCCTACCCATCCTCATTTCTGCACCTGATCCGTTGCTTGCACTCAGGCTAGAAGATAGGAAAGTACCAAGGCTGTTTTCCTCCTTCTTCCCTTATCACTCCTTGCTGATTTTTCCTATTTCCTACTCTTCCTCACATAGCCTGAACAAAAGCCTCTTCGAAAGATCAAGAAAGTGGCCTAGACAGCCACAAAGTTTTAGGAATAAAAATTGATTCCTTTCAACCCAGTGTTCCCGCGGCCAGAGCTCTATGAGAGCATCTGAACATCGAGACCATTCACAAGTTTTCTTACAACAAGTGCCACACAACACAGGGATTAAGACCATGAACAATACTTCTACTTACCCCCACAAAAAAGCCAGAGCCTGCTTCAAGCCTGCAATTTTAACTTAGCTTTCCAATAGAACCAGGTTAGTATGGCAGAGAAGCCGTATTCACGAAGCGGCAAGCACTGCTTTTACCATTCGGGACGCTCTGAGCAAGGGCCTACCTTAACAATTTTAAGCCTTCAGGTTTTGGCAAAGACTGCAGCCCTGCAGCAGGTCAGTGAGGAACACAGGAAACACCACCGTGCCCCTGCATTTCTAGGTTGAACGTTTCTTTTAACACAGTTTTGGAACACGAGGGTAATAAACTTCCAAAATCTAAGACTAAATCCAGTGAACAAGTGCATTCCCTGTTTAGCAGATTCCTGAGCTTTTCCAGGCAACAAACTTCCAAATACTAAGTGCAGATAACTTTTGGCAGTGCTTGGCTTGCAGTGACTGACTTCAAGAATATTCTGTTTGGAATAAGCTCATTAATACTTAGTCATGAGATTACGTGGTAAGGCCGGTCAATAATGGCTACAGCTATGCCACGGGCGAAATGTTGTCACATAAACTGATGTCAGAGCATTAGCTATTATTTTTGTTTGAATCCAGACTTGAACTTTATTGGTGATGACTAACCAGAAGGCCATGCATACATCAGCTTTCCTTGGAACTAGTGGGTGTTAACTCCTTCCGAATACATTTTGCCGTATTAACCCTTTCACACTAGCTCATCTCATTTCATCTCAGCTCCCACACTGGGCTAGCCAGGTTCGCTTAGGGCATTTATCTGATCGCCCCTTGCCCAGTAGCCTAGACGCTGAGCACTTCTACAGGGCCAACAGTACTACTCAGCACAACGAGGAGGTGGTGGAGGAGCCTTCCTCCTCCTGCAGGGAGGGCACTGCCAGGGTGCATCGCACAGTGTGTCCTGCACGCTGCAGGACGCTGCGAACTTGTATTAGAAAAATGAAAACAACTTTGATAGGAAAATCATCCACCTCGTATTCCTACAGAGCTCTGCAGTTACACCACACTGGGTTAGTTTTAACCTGCAACAGAAAGACTGCCCGGTTGCAGAGAGGCAGTTCAGGCAGACGCCCAATGCAAGAGGCTGGAAACAGACTAAGCATATAGTCCCACCACCTATTTTTCTCTTTTTTGCACAATCAAGGGAAATTTATAGTTATCATCCGTATCAGTGGCCTTACTTCCCCTGAACAGGCCACATCACAAGAAAAGACCAGATTTTAGAGAAGGTGATGTATTACTCTGGAAATTCTCCTCTGCGCCTGTATACGTTAGTTAACACGTGAGTACTGATGTGGAAGAACTGCTAGGTCAGAAAAAGCAAATGCATTAACCACAGCAGGCATAAGGAACTACAGTGTACTTACATGGAAGTAATTCTTCCCCGATTCTGGACCACTCAAAAAAAACTTCACCAATTGCATAAAAAGGCTTTTGCCTATGAGCAGGTCAATCCTCCTCATCCTGTGGAATAGCAGGCTCAGTAGGGTGAGATTCCAGGAAGAGGCAAGTTATTTTGTGCTTGGAAACAAAGATTCAGACTCTCCTCTGTGCTCTAGAAGGAGTGGGAGGTCATTTGTGGATACATTTTAAGCACCCCAAATTCCTGAACTGTGAATTTAAATGATTTATGGATGTGGCCTTGAACTGAAGTAACTACAAACATAAGCGACAGATCTTTAAGCATTTCTTCTGCCAGGTAAAGTCATACGAAACTCTCTCTCAGGTTGTCAGCTAAACTGCTACCCTACAGCAGGGTGACAATATTGTAAATTCACAAATAATCCAAGGTATATAGATCAGGGCTACTACTTTTGAGAAGACTGACAAGGTCCCTATGGCACTTTGCAAGCTCCACACTAGGGACAGAAGTGCCAGTTTTCACCATTACCTTCAGGTGCAACAATTAGAAAAGCAAATCTTTGAAATACCTTAAGCTGTTTTGAACTCACGACCACCCAGACCACCGTTATTAGCCAAAAACCCGTAATACTGTTCTACTAAATACTTACTTCAGGTCTGAAGAGTAGGATCAAAATGCCTATGTTTAACAGCTCCTTAAAGTGCCATACATGAACCAGGCTCAAAAAGAGAGCATAACATCACATGAAGATTTCCCTGCACATTCTCTCCAGCAGAAGCCTTAAACATACATGCACAGGAATATATTGTCTTAGTTAATAAACTCAGAGCAGACTTCCACAGCAGCAGCCGGTGGTCCCGCTTCTGTTTAACTTGTTCATAAAGTTTTACCACATTCACAATGTGGCTGAACAGCCAGGAATAGGTTGCTTAGCATCAACCATCTCAAAGCTATTCTGCTTTCCATATGAGGAAAAGCAAGAGTGTGGTGCTTTCCTCCTCCTCGATGAATTACAGAGCTACCTATTAAGAGTCCTACCTATATAACAGTCTAGTATTTTAAAACCAATCTATCATGACTGAAAGATTAAAAAAAGGGAAAAAACCTGACGAAACTTAAGACTGTATTTGCACCTCACAAATTTAGTCTCAACACACATGCTGTCATTTGTTGTCTTACCCCATTCTAATGCCACACAGATAGTGACTTAACTCCAGAAAGCTTTATTTTGTATAATAGATTTATATTTTATTTAAGAAAACACGTGGTGTTTGCTACAGGCTGTAATTTCTTACATTTCACTTGAAAAATGTAATCCATCTCCCAAATGTAATTCCACTGTCCATTTTGAATCTTCTATACATTATTGGTAATTCATAAGTAGCCTTTCATCAACAGAAAAACTTCAAACAAAAGGAAAGGGAGCTACCCACTCTCTCAAAACAGTGTTACACAACGTAATCTAAATTACATCAAAAACTTACACTCCTCTGCTACGCATGGCCCTAGCGTTAATTCTAGGTTTAATGCTTTGCTGCTGTAAAGGTAACTGGAACTTGTTTAAGCACTTTTTTCTCAGCAGATGTTTACAGATCTGTAGCAGAACACCTGACAGGGAGCACAGCCTGAAAACAAGAGTTTCTGATGGCACCACTGACTACTTACTTCAAGTCAAAACAAACAACAGCTTTTATCACCTATCACGATTTAAATTGAAATGGCTTTTCTTTACTTCCAAGCTCGAAGAAGGGTCATGCAGACATGCATATCTATCTCCTAAACAGGTTCCACCACCCCCTTCTTCCTCCCCACCCCCAAAAGATTCAGGTTTTGGAAGAAAGTCAGAAAGAGGCCATGTGCTTACCCCCAATAATGGTTAGATCATCTTTAATTCTAGCACCTGAAGTTATACAAGGGTTTGCTTAATTATCAAGTTTCAAAGAACTGTTGGACACATTCAGTAAGGTGACAACTGTGCAATACCACTCAGTATTTCAATATCAGGGAACATACTCTTGAATTGTTTAAACACAATCCACAGAACTCAAAATTAAACATCCATCCACAGTTTAACTAAACAATCAATTAAAAGTCTTACAGTTTAATAATTCACATAATGGTCAGTCTTTAGTAAAGGATACTGAAATTCATTAAAACACAACACTAGATTTGGCTCTATGGGTGTGTTGGGCAGGCACATAATTGGCCATTCTTGGGTACAACCGGAAGAGTCAGGAGAAGTTTACCACACCTTGGCAAATCCCACATTTTGTCAGTTAAAAGTGAACTGTGAGAATTAAATACTCATCTTTACATATACACAAGTTATGCTGTGAAAGCATATTTGCTTACAAACATATAAAAATACTTGTTAACTAGTTTGATAAGAAAATAATGTATAAAAGTATATAGCAAAAACATTTAATCATCTCTGACAACGGAAAGATCAAATTCATTTTTTATATCACATGAAACAAAAACAGCTACAATTTTAGTTTTTCTTAATCCCTTACCCAGAAATACAAAGGAAGACACAATTTGTTTCCAAACAAATGATGTGAAATTTCTTAATAAGCTGAAATGCCTCAATCCAGAATGAGCTCAGGTATTTGGCCATATGCTAAGAGTAGTAGTAGTAATAATCCTGTAGCTGTTCTGGATTCATAAAATAAATACAGTAGACTGTTTTGGCCACTGAAATAAAACTGCAGCATAAACGAGAGATGAAAATTTTTGCTGACAATGAAATTCAGTGTAGGTTTCTTAAGGCTAGCTGAATACTCAAGTCTAATTTAACCAAGGGCAAAAATAGCCAATCCACCCTTTTTTTTTTTTTTTAAAAAAACCCAAAACTATTCTCTATACTTCAATATAGGTCTTTGTAATAGCTAATGAAATGTCAGAAGTAAAAATAAATTAATTCACAAAAGACAACTTATGCATGACTTCGACACCTTGTCCTACACGGTTTTGTTTCATCTCCTTTGCGAATAAAACTCCACAAGGTGCAAGCTCTTAAGGGAGAGAAGGAAGGAACTGTGGTATTAAAGAAGCAGCCTTAGTGTTTTGTTTTGAAGTCTGCCCCAGGATGACCGAGTCTTCTTCAAGAACTATTCTGCCAGCTTCTTGGACTAAGGCTATTCTGGTGACCACTTTTAGGACATGCACATACAAGGCTAGACCAATACCAGAAATAATGTAAAATGATGGAAAGAAAAAAAAAATAATCTGGCAGTTGATAGCTTGGTTCTTGGGATTCTCAGAAAATAACACAATGGCAGCCTTTCTTGTCTTTTTCTTTCCGTGTTGGCTCTGGTGAAGGAGGGCACTCTTGTTCTTGAAATTTCCTGGAAATAGATTTAAATTAAGTTAAATTCCTAGAATAACTTTCAGTTAAATACAAATAAATACTGTATTTAAAGTTACTGTTTTTACACTTTTATAGTGGATGGACTTACTTTTGACACTCAAACTTCTGATTAAATGAGTGACAGTTTTGTGGGTTTGCTTTTTTTTTTTTTAAAAAAAAAACCAACCAAACAAAAACAAATCAAAAAACAACCACCACCACGCTTTACAGAAGGCCAATCTCAGATTTAGTTTATCTGGCTTCTTACTGGGTGATCAATAAAATCCGAGAGATTAAGGTGAAGAAATTCTCTTTCAAATGCATATTACATTCATATAAACATTTTTCCCAATATGCAGGAATATTGTATAATGAAGAGCATTGGTCAAAGTTTACAGGTAACAGCAGGCAGAACTCTCAGAGATTTCCCACTACATTTCAATACATTTGCTGTACCCATCCTTTAATGTAGTGACGTTAATTATCTGGTCTTACATTATCATACCTTATAACTCTGACAAGTTCATGAAAAGCTTGGTCTACATTCAGTCTGATTTTTGCTGAGGCTTCCATGTATGTTACTTTAAGTTGTCGTGCTAGCTGCTGACCTTCCTCCTGCGTCACCTGTAACAGACATCAATCATTAAGTTCAAGGCTTCTACAGGCATGTTCATATCAGTAGACACTGCAAATATATGTTAAGGATCTGTTTCCCTCAAACAATAATGCTTATTTGGCCATAGAATAGTTTCCACACTGCCCACATAGTACAACTAGGAAACATATCCATGTAATACATCTTTTCAAATGCAAGAGAAAACTTTTTTTAAAAAAAGTTTCTGCAATAGACAAAGACTGATCCTCTAAAGAATTTCCCTCACTGCAGCTGCTTCATCTTCACTTCATTTCTGCACAAGACGACCAAGTTTTCCTTCACAGACAGGCAAGAGTCCCTCACTCCTCCTCAAAGCAAGATCTTTAGTCAAAAATCTGCTGGATTATAACAGAACTGTTAATATTGTTGCTAAATTCACTCTCTCCCTGTCCCAGCTAAATCTAGAGGGGGAAAAAAATAAAAATCAGATAACTACTTTTAAAACAAGAACTGATGGTTAGCTTCTGAATCTTTATGTAAAAGTCATTTTAAAAAATTCTATTTATGACACTGCAAAATATTAATACAGCCAGTTTTAAACATAGCTTAAATTACAAGAGATCTAAAAATCCATGAAGCTTTCAGGCTATCCAGAGATATGAAAGAAACCCTGTCTAATTCTTGACTCCCTGGGACAACAGAGGAAAGGGAGATGAAGAGGAAATACTAAGCGTCATAAAGAGTTAGTATAAAGTTTTAAAGTGATGAAGCAGAAGGCAGGAAGCTAGTGGACCATTATAGGAAGGAGGAATAAGTTGGTCACAGGGCAAAACCAAAGGAGGTCACCGTGTATTTTTGGATGAAGCAGAAAGCAGTGAGGTCAGACAACAGAAGGCCACCCTGAGCAGTGCAAGGCATGCGAGGCTTCAACGGGAAGGTCACCCACCGGGCCAGGGAGGAAAGGGCAGCTTTCAGTGATAAAAGGAAGTACAACAAATCTTGCCAAGACAATGGCTAGTGGAAGAAAAGTCAAAGATTACGCTGCTTTCACAGAAAAACGTTAAACCAGCATGTAGAGGACTGATATGGTGAGAATAAAAAAACCAGAGGGTTTCTTTTTAATTTAGTTTTGAAAAGGCACTTATATTCACTTAAGATTAAGAAGCTACACAGAAATGGAAATAGATGGAAACAGAAGAGCATTGCTGGGAGTGTTCACCACAATGCAAGATATAGAAATACCTTTTAGCTTGTAAAATACTTTCTTAACAGCTACACACACTGTTTGAGAGCCTTCATGCACAGCATCTCAACATGTTTGACTCCTCTGTCCTTAGCACACCCACCGGTATTATATTCATACATCTACTACTGAACTGAGGGCTGTTCCCACTAAATCATCGTGAAGCTCTACAAGGAGCTCCCAGCACCTTGTGCCGTTAGCTGGAGTAACATGGGATACATCCTCTGATCTCAAACACCCACAGAAACTACATTTATCGCAGCGTTACTGTCACCTGCTGAAGCCAAAAAACAACCCGACCCCAAGATCAACTACTGGAGCTGCATTTGTAACAGCAGGGCACAAAGTGAGAATGTGTCTGGCATCCTTCAGTCCTCCACTGGTGTCTGAAAACTGAATGATAGTCAAGATTTTTTGCTCCAAACACCCTTTCACCCTCAGATGTCGAAATATCCTTATTCCAAAGCTTATGAAGGCTACATTTTGAGAAATATTCATAGTTGTTTTCTGGCACATCGATGACATTGCAGAACCTCCCAAAGTCTGCATCAAGGCTTCCAGAACCTTTCGTACATCTCTGCCTCATTGACCAACAGTTAAAAGTACAGATATGGCAGTTTTTGCAAAACTAACCCCTCTTACTTCTCTTCATCCCTGCACAGCCTACTGTAGGATCAGAACACGAGAGGCTGAAGTCTGATAAAAATAAGTGGGAAGGAATATATAGTCCTGAGGAGAAACAGAACCCAGTCTTCAAATGTACATGGTTACTACTTTCTTCATTATTGTATCTCAAGCACGTTGAGGTACAAGTCAAAACTAACACTATAATAAAGCGAAGCTACACTTCCCCAGTTTTCACATTTAAAATACTACAGATGCAGCATTAAACTCCTTATTGCATTTGTTAGAAAACCTGCAATTACTTAATTCCAAAATAATCTTTTTGTCCATCTTACAAGTATATTTTCAAGTAGCTTGCGGTCTAGTGACCTCAACAAAAGTCAGTTTAATAAAATCAAAACTAAAAAAGAAAAAAACCAACCCCAAACCAACCACCAAAAAACCCCACAACTTGGTTTTGGGCACATGATGGAAGCATTTGCAGTGCCCAAGCTGTAAATTAAGAGGCCAGAACATACCAGTTCCATTTGTGTAGCTGAGGGAAATGTACTAAGTACCACAGAAATATTTGAAAACAAAAATAAATTTACATCTTTTTATTCTCCCTTCTCAAGTACAACCTTTTGTAATGACAGACCTTTTCAGTAAGTGTGATGGGAGAGCTCATTAAACATCACCAGCAAAATAAAAACTATATCCTTTTTCTTCAAAGAACACTTATTTTGACAGAAGAGAACCACAGATTTTCCGGTAGTAACTGTGTGCATACATATGTGCGTGTTGGTTCTGCAGTGAGAATCTCTTAGTTTTTGATTGCCTGGGATCATCAGCTTTGCCGTGATCCATGCATAAACTGAAGTCACATAGACCACTTGTTAAAACCTTGGCTTTAAACGTATCTAGCAACACAGATGGATCTTAGCACTAGGTCACTGAATTAGTTCAGTCATGATGCAAAAACTAGCATTTAATGAAACCCAAGCACTTTCCTGTTGCAACTTGGATTTTCCTTGAAACCCTGCCATCTGGGGAATGATCAGACTTGACCCAGTTTAAGCTAGCAGTTATCTACAAAAAGTCATACATACCCTGCACCGACAAGTCTACTCCTCTGTCAGTAGTGGTTATTACTAAAACATCTGGTGCTCTACTGAATTGTCTGCAGAAACATCCAACGTCGTTTGAGTTGTACAGAACTAACCCATTTAAGAGAAGACTGCTACACAGCATTTACTTTAGGACAGAGCAATGATAGATAGTACTTCAATTATGGTAAAACAGTCACCAATCTGTGACTGACTGGGGAACTAGAAACACTGGTAATTTATTCCTTATCATACAAGGACATTGTAAAGATTAATGCTTGCTCATCCTCTACTAACTCATTTGTCTTTGTCAACCTAATGTGTAGGTATCAAGGACTTCGCCTTCCATACCACAGAGGCCACAAAATTACAAGAAGTCTCCTTAACTCTATTTATCTGTACAGTTATTACCGTAACAAATTGCTATTCCAAACTTCTTTCACCTCTCTTCTTCCAAAAACACCTGCGAGTTGACCAATAGTATATTACAGCCACCAACTATTTTAGACCACACTTCTGATATGCTCCTAACACTTCATCAAGATCATACTATCATCCACGCACTTCTGTTATACAAGCCAGTTCATGTATTTCCTGAGAAACAGTTGCCACCAGAGAAGGATTTTTAGTTATGCATCATTTGCTTCCAAATTTATGGTATCATAATGGTAATACTCTGTACTGTGTTCAACTACAAAATACAGTCACTTGCATAAAGGTGTGGTCAGACCTTTGAGACATCCAAACTTTAGTACATGCTTAACTCTTCCGGGCTCCAGGAAGATTTATGTGTTAGTTCTAGCGAGTATCATCTGCCGATCGAAACACACACTAAATTACTTCCTTTAACTTAGTTTTACACTCTCAGAGGTAGCATATGTTCTCTATTATTTCACTGGGTTGCCTCCTGTCCTTCAGGAAAAGGCAGCAGATGCCTAGTACAAGCTCTAAACACTCATACCCATCTTCCTGAATTTCTATAAATGCTACTTAAATTCTGAAGCTGCAAAGTGTACATTTGTAATTAAACAAGTTTCAAAGAGCAAGGTGACTTCTTGCTGAACTGCCAGATAAGAAAGTGGACCGCGGTGTGACACTCTAGCCTGCCTGACCAGGTTTACAGAATAACGCAAGCGAGGTTTGACACACCAGCAGACTGAAAACGCAAAAATGCAGAGGATGAGCGCTTCTGATGTTCTTGCTTGCAAGTTACAGCCTGGGGATGCCCCACACTTCCCAGTCACCCCAGCACCCCTAACCAAGGTGAGGGAGTACTCTTGCCTTCGCCCCCACACCTCTGGTCACAGCTGCCTCTGCAGCAAACCTGTGGCCAGAGCAGGACGACCTTGCCTGTCAGGCTGACATTTTTCCATACCTGGGGAGATGCAGTGGCAAGACTAGTTTTCAGCCAGATCAGCAAGCTGGTCCAACTCACAGACTGGATGCCTGCATCAAGAGTTCGTGTGATGGAGCAGAAACAACCCCACCAATGAAGCAGAGACTCCGGCTGCGTTTAACATGCAGCTGATAACATCTCACTGCTTGCTGCTGCCAAAAGGCGAGGTCTCGCCTTCTTTCCCCCACCCCAGCTCCTCCCTGCTCTGCTCCCAGCCACAGTCCCACCCCTTCCCTTGTTTCAAGCGCTGGCACTCAATCTTTCTGCAGGCTGATTTAACTCACACAGGTCCCAGAAAGCCATTCCAGCTCATCTGTTTTTTCTCCCTGTCTAGAGAGATGATTCAACTCACAAAGTGCTTCAAGTGAGAGCTAGAGCCAGCAAAGGAAAGAGCGGGAACGTGAAGTCAAAAGGGAGGGGAGCCTCTCCCTTCTGGGGACTGGCTATGTCAGCTCAGCATCCCCAAACCATTCCTCCAGACTGACCTTACGGCCAACTGAAACACACCATGTGACAAGGAAGGGGCAGAGAAGAGTTAAGAACACGTAACTAGCTCTTTCAGCAAACCCAGAAGTGCTATTTCAGCTATATTAACGAAGGCTGTCTAAGCTCCAACTTGTGATGGAAGTCACAAATCTACCAATTTGCATGTAATTTTGTGTGAGTGATAGCACCAAAAGTTATGCTTGTCAGCATCTAATCAATTAGGACAATTAATGTAGCCATAAAACCCAAAAGAAGCTGTTGGGGACATATGCTTTTATTTGTGTTCAGCAGCAAAACTGTGAAGTCAAGCAATTTGAACACAGCTGCTTTGAGCGTGAATGTGTACCAGCCCATCACCATCTGAAAAAGGAGCTAGGAATTGGGTATGGAGGGACCATGAGGAGAACAGGTGACAGGCACCTCTTCCTGTAAGGGAGAAACAGATGCCTTGTAGTAACAAAGGAGGGTGGAAGAGAGAGAACAAAGTTCATAACTGTTTCTAGAAATGGATCTACAGGATAATCAACTACATCTGCAGGTCTCCTCTGAGAACCGGGGCTGACAGTGATTATGTTATTTCCCTCCCAAAGCATCTGGATGTTTGTCCTTCAGCAATTACAGTCTGCAGAACAGTTCAGTTTCACCTACATGGTTTCCACGCCAACGTTTGTGCATGAGATAATGTACATTATGTTCCAGGACCTGCAAGGTTAAATTCAGGAATTTTGATGGGGACATTATGGTAACTGAAGAGTGAAAGAGTTTCACTTCTGTCTCAGGGACAAGCTGATAGTTTTGTGCGTGTGTGAATACATCAAGTTACTCCTGATGAGCTTGTGAGCTACTTCTGTGAAACTTCTATGAAGACATTACCTTTCAGCATAGGTTTTAATTTTGTCATGACCTTTCCATTCAGATTCTGGGGTAAAGAGGCTGCGACAATCAAGGGAGAATACTCAACAGGAACTTTTTTTGTACTGAAGGTTTTATGTAATATTCAAGAAATTCATCCAATGACAACCTACTAACCCACTAAAGTCTTTCATGTTATTTGTTTTGAGCCTAATTTTTTCTTGTTCAAGCCACTGTATTTTTGACAGAGAAAAGATTTTGTTTAGCAAAGAACAAAACCTATGTAAGCACTTGTGGATAGAAACTAAGTCATGTCCTGGTACACGGCAAGATATTCTCAGATTTGTTTAAAGCTGTGTCTTCCTTGTGAAACTCTTAAAATAATTACAGCAGTTTTAGTAATATTTAGTTCACTCTCATATAAAAATTAATTAATTAATTAAAATTAAAAAACAGTCATGTGTTTCCTAGCAAGCTTTAAGAGTCATCTCATCGGGACAAAATACTAAACTTCTGAAATAAGTTGCTGAAGAAAAGTAAAAGTTTGACACCTGTTCCTTTCCAGCTGATGTGGTACGATTATTCTCATTTCAGCTCAAATCAGTTTGATTCATGACAAATAGAGAATAAATAGGGAAAACAAATTTAAAGCTCCTTCTTTAAATCATTCTAAAATAAATATTTTAAGCTCTATCACAACTAGAGGCAAGGTTGAAATAAAAACTTGAATTTTAAGGTACATAAATATGACAGTAATTGTGTTGCTGTACTTCCAACTTCTAAAGTTTTAAGTCAGTTATGCAGAAGATGAGTGGCCAAATAGAAAACAGCGAATGGCTACTCATTTATACATAACAGCAGCGAATGGTAAAAGCAACAGCACTGAAGTCACAGGATCATTAGAGCTAGCCCTGGAATGCACTGCTTGGCACAGCGCACCATGGTGAGTAACAAAACAGAGGAATTAGACACGTTCATGCCTGAGTAATCAAGTCATGACAGAAAGCTCTCAACTCCATATGTGAATATTTGGTCTCGACATAACCCCACTGAGTCAGATGTGCCGTATGTGGAATGCCATCATGCTTCTAAGATTCTTCAAGTACAGAAACTGAATGTAGTTGTGTTTCTTGCATTAGGATTACTTAGTATGATATGATTTTTTTTTTCATTTATTTCTTGCTCCCACTATTTTTTTTTTTTTTAAAAACACTGCAAAGTTCCTAGAAGAAAGTGAGCAGTAACTAATAGCAAATGAATTACCTGTCTTTGGTGGTCCAGATCTGCTTTATTACCAACTAGAATCATAGGAAACTCATCGCGATCTTTCACTCTAAGAATCTGTCGCTGAAACTTATAGATTTCTTCAAAACTGTAAAAGAATAAAATAGAGTATCAGTGTACTAATTCATAGATTCTCAGGTTCTGCAGAACTTAAGAAATAATGAGTCACCTATTTGGACTTGCCCTGCCATGCCACACAAGCAGACAGCTGCAGGCACTCCAAGGAGTCCACTGTCACAGCATGACCAGTTAGAGAATCATTCAACACTCAAACTAAAAAAATCCTCAAGTTAGCAGTGTGCTGTGCACTGGATTTAGGTGGGGCTGCAAGCTGAGCAAATCACTTACTGTGTCTCGATCTAGAGGGACCCAGATGCCAATGTGTTGCAGAGAATCAAGCAACCACAGTCAATTCTACAAATACTAACTTTGGAGTTCAACTCTGGCTAGAACATTCAAACTACAGTCTAGAGACCCTGGTGATCAATTATGTCAGCCAGCAACCTCCACAGCTACTTCTACGAATTTGGGGGGGGGGGG
>VZTL01060276.1:3608-65782 GCA_013400535.1 Scopus umbretta
CCCCCCCCGCTCCTTGTTTGACAAGAAACTTTACAGAGAAGACGCTGCATATTAAAGCCTAGGCATCTGAGGGAGAGGTGGTACTCCTGCTCACGCACTTACAGCGGCTCCGTAGACCCGCTGGTGAATCCAAGAGCCTGCGTCTGCTGCCTTTCTTCACTGTCGTGCACAGGCAGCCGCTCTGCTGTCACTGTTTTACTTGGGAACCCCTCAGCTGTTGCTGGACGTGGCTGGGTTCTGGCCCTTTAAGTAATTTTTTTATCTTCTGCAGGAACAGAACAGAATCGGAGATTTTTCCTGAATAAAGCTTTGGGCTTGTTTGCTGCTTTTGTCCTAACACACAGCAGCAGATACTCCGCTCATGCCTTTGTCAAGGCCGCCAGTAGACGGTGAATCATGGAGGGGCTCAGCTAAAAAGGGTTGCAACTCGCGGCAGTCCCGTGTTAGCGTGAAATCTTCTCACAGAATTAAACGCAGTGGTCCGAATTAGTGTCACCTGTGTATGGCAAAGCGTGTTGGAGACATCAGTGCAGTCTGATCGCTTGTGGCCTTGATGGTTGGAGAAAGCATGAGAAAGTGCTCTCGGTCCAAGAGAAGGTTGTAGCCGTGCTTTTCTCTCCTCAGCAATAAATCTGTTAGCGGTATTGAGGTAATAGGTAGTAGTAGCTCCGTTAATTATTTACCAAAGCCAGAAGGTGGCCTGACAGTCAGGTTTGCGGCTGTTTCCTGCCCTGGAGCATCTCATTAATCCTCTGGGCCTGAAGCTTTTGGGCTTGTTTTCCCCCTTTGGTGTGAAGGTTAATGTTGTATTAGTTCACCAATCTGGTATATGCTCTGTTCCCTTACGCTGAATCTCTTCTCGGAGCCATTTCAAATGTGCTGTGAAGCGGTACGCTTGTATTTGAGAAGGTCCAAGCCACCAGATAACAAAAGCTTGCGTTTTTTAGGATGCCGATTTCTGCAGTCCGCCATTTCCATTTGCAGCAGTTGACCGCATGGGAATGAGCTGATGAATTGGGAAGGGGAGCCTCCAGGGCTCCGCTTGGGCCCGCTCTGCAGGAGGCACTCGCTGCCCGGCTTCCGTGGCCAACTGGCCAGGGTGCCGCTTGGTGCCAACGGCTCTGGCCGGTGGCTTGCCTGGCAGCCCGCTGTGGGAGTGCCGGGAGCGAGTTGTCTCGGAATCAAAGGATCGTGTCCCCAGCATGGTCACAAGCGATGGCATGGTGAGTCCTATCGCCTCCCGCCTCTCCCAGCAGCTCTGCCGGGGTGGGAAGGGGGTACTGAAGCACGTAGATCAGAGAGGGCTCTGGGGAGGAGAAGCAGCTGCTGAGGATGTTCCTTGGGAGCACGGAAAGCGGCTTGAGCAGAACCACTGGGGATGACTGCAGACCTCTCTGCCAAATATCACAGTCCTTGCTGGCCTCTAAGAGTTTTATTTCCATTTTTTAAAAAAATTGCCAAGCGTGGCTGGCCCTGAGGAGGCCGTGGGTTTTGAGGTGGAGTGCCCCTTCAAAGGAAAAGAAAAAAAACCCAGCCAACAAAGCGTTCTAGCAGCCGGAACGCCTGCCCTTCTGTCTCTCTGGTACTCCTTTAGGTAGCTGAATCGAGTCCGATGCTTCGCTGTTTTTTCGTAGCAGTAACAGGTAATTAGATTCCTAGGCTCACCCGCTTCAGGGACGGATCCGTTCTTTGCCCTGCTGCCTAGAGCTGTTATTTTCTAACTACTGAACGTGGCTTAGCGACAGGGTGCCCGGGACATTCACGGT
The DNA here is from genome assembly GCA_013400535.1 of Scopus umbretta. Lineage (NCBI taxonomy): Eukaryota > Metazoa > Chordata > Aves > Pelecaniformes > Scopidae > Scopus > Scopus umbretta. Next base: position 5,375 of record VZTL01060276.1, read on the forward strand.
TGTGTTTTAGGATGAGGGGAGTTACCCGGGAAAGCTCGTCGGGAATAAGGCAAGAAGCAGTCCCAGAGAAGCCAATTTACAGAAGCAGCTTGAGTAAATGACACGGTCGCAACTTTATTAAAATATTTTTGAAATTTGTTAAGAAATTATTTTGTCCAATAGGGAGAGATTTTTGGATCGTTGAAAAAAATTGTGACGGTAACAATTTAATTTTATTGAGAACTTGAGAACCTGTGGTTTTCACAACTGAAAGCGGTCAAAAAACCAACATAAATACCTCCTCCGAATCACATCTGCGTTACCTGTCTTATAATCTAGAGTGCATGTAGTGCTTCATGCTTTTTGTCCTTTTTGATTTATTTTTCACTTGCGTCTTGGACTTCTTAACTGAATCCAGCTAGAAATGGTGTCTCTCGCTTCTTCCATTTTTGGACGTAGATTTTCATTTGGCTTTTTTTGCGTATCTGTGATTTGATAAAGCTTCTTTGCGGGTTTGTTGTTTTGGTTTTTTTTTCACTTGCTCAGGGCAGAAAGGAAGGCCGTTAGCATTTTTTTTTTTTCTGCAAGATCAGTTCCTTGGGAAGCCATCCCGGAGTAAAACTGGAGCTTCTTGTTTCCTAAACTATGTGTACAAACTGTGGTATGCGTGCCGCAACCTCCTTGAAAATGGTATGCGCGGGCTGGCCAAGCCGCAGCGCACGTGGCCTGCCGTTCACGAGCGCCGTCCGGGGCTGAGCTGGACGCTGCCGCCTCCGACGGCGATCCCTGCGCCAACAGAGCTGGGCAGCACCTGCCGAGGAGGATGGGGAAGCTCTGAAAAATCCCCTGTCCCCTACGCGGAACAGTTTTCAGGTTAAGCGAAGCTGCCTCCTGATCTTCCAGGTTTTCTCACAACAAAGAGTGAATGTCTCAAGCTTAACTTAAAAGTCACGTTGTTGAACGTTTCCGGATGCCTTAAGTCCAACATACTTGCTCCTTTGCACCCGTGTACTTTTTGGGAGTCAAATGTCATTCCCTTGATTTTCTCCAGATTGTAAGAAAGTCGCTGTTGCTCAGTTTATACGCAGGACCCCTGTCATGTGGAAGCAGCGTTGTTACTCAGCTGCTTCAAACTCCCCGTGTCGGATACACTGCGCCTGTTAGTTTTCCTGTTTCATTCCCACATGTTGCTTTCTCTTGACAGGTTACCCGTTTTAGGCTTCCTTTGTTATTCACCGAAGCTCGGTTTGCCGTATTTCTGGAAAACTCAGCTGGTACTTCTGGACTGAAAGTAATTCGAAGTGTATCTGTGGATTTAACTCGATCTGTGGCAAAAGCTGTTTTGAAAATCCCTGAAAAATATCCTACAGTGAAAGGGTAACTCCTTATGCTCCGTGGCTTATGAATGAAATATAATTAATATCATCGCAGCTTATGTAACTAATAGCATTGCAGATTTTGCTGATTCTTCAGCAAAAGCCCTGGATTTCTTTTTTAGATCTGTGATAGCAACAGAAATCCAGTTCACAAAATAATTTATTACTGATTTATTTTTTTTTTTAAATGCTTAGTTTTAACCAACACACAGCAAGCATCCAGGAACCATTTAATTCGTTTTGGTAAGTGCTGTAAATAGTTTGTCCTTAACAGTCCTTGAAACTGCATTACCATGTAGCTGGGTTCTGCTCAGGTTCTTCCACAGCCAACTAAATGTTTTCTTTATCGCTAATCACAAGTGAATTTGCAAACAGATGCACTGGAATCTGTGCTTTGGTATTTTAATGGTATTTCTCAATTTGCTTTTGCAGGGTTGATTCTTGATTTACTTCACGTCTTTTTTCTTAATCAGTTTGCAGAGTTTTTCTTGCCAAGAATAAGTAACAATATATTTTCATTACTTCCAGCACTGCAAAGGTTCCAAGTTTCTGGTGCCCAGAACACTTACTACTAGAAGAAAAAAGAAGTCTTTAGTTAACAGTTGCCCTTTAATAGGGAACACAAGGTGAGATAAATCCATTAAAAGAATCCGGTAATTGAGCGAGCAGCAGTTCAGTTCACGTAATGGCATGCGGCGTTTTGGTGGCTGATTATACGCTAACTTAATTGGGCAAAGGCCGATGAAGTTCTGACCTCCGCAGATCTGCTTCGTTTGCTTTTTTGTCAAACACGCTTTTTATTTTTGCTGGCGAGACAGACTCATCATTCATATTTATTTTTTTTTTTACATCTGAAGTTTGTCAAGCTGCTTGGAAAAATATGACAATGAAAACATCTGGGCATCCCATCCACTTTCTGTTTGGAAACATCTGCACCGGTATTAGGAACTTCTTACTAGCACTGCAGCCAGCAGATGCGTTCTCTTTCCGTCTCCAGGCTACTTGACAATTGGTGGTGGTGAAAGAAATTCGATAGGCACTAAAACCCAAATACCTGTTTCTTGACCGGGCTTTTTAATACCACGTATTTAGGATGCCTTAATGTTTGGTCCTGTGTAGAGAACACACTTGGGGCGTTTGGGAGCTGGTGGAGAAAAGCCAGCAGTGTCTCCTGCAGGTTATGCGTTGTCTGTATCTATTGGATTTAAAAAGCGAAGCGCTTGTATTCTTGAGTCTGTGCCGTGCAGGTTGAGTCACAGCTGTTCATCAGCTGTGAACCCAGAGTCCTCTGTCTCAAGCTGCCCTCTCTCCATTTTTAAAGCCTTAAGAAACCTGCATTAATACAGAAAAATCCCTAGTCTTTCCATGCTTACATGGGGAGAGCTGCTGAACTGTAGTGGCTACAACTAGAAGGCGTTACGTGACGAAGCGCGGCTTTCACCGCGGTACAGGCTATATGCGCCGAGTCGCGTAGTTACAGGAACAAGACCTCGTCCGTACTGAGTTCTGCTAAAGAGCTGTTCAGTTCGGTAACCTGCCTCTGACATGGGCCAGGAGCCGACGTAAGGAAAGCGTATAGGAGCTGCGCTCCAGCGAATCCCTCCTGCCTCTGACCCGTCCTGCCCGCGCTGAGCGGTCTTCGACTTTGCAGGGCACCCTTCACCAGCCGCCCACGGATCTCTCCGACCTTCGCTCGCTTCGCGCCTCCTGAACTTCTCCTGTAGCAATGGCTTACGCAGTTCAGTTGGGTACCGTGGAGGACTTCTGTTCCTTTTAACCCTGTTACCTGGCCGTTTTATTTGATCCACCCTATCTCCTATGTTTGGAGAATATTCTTCAGCTTTTCTGTGGCTTGGGGGGGTTTGTATCCATCTTGTTTATCCCTCCTCATTGTCTCTTTTCCAGTCCAGAGGGAAATACTTTATTCATCACTCAAGGCCTGTAAGCGGTTCCTTATTTGCGGCCATCCCTGCCACCTTCTCCACGGCCTTCCGTCCCTGTCCTTCTGGTGAAGGCGGTGCGGGTGGCTGCGTGCAGTGCCCAGGGTGTAGCCGTGTTGTGGGTTTGTGCAGGGGTATTTTATTTTGCTTCTGTGCCTTTTGTCCCAGTTGGCGTTGTTTTGGCTTATCAGTTGAACACAGTTGGTTTGGGAGAACTCCCTGCATTGAATTTGGTATGCCTTTTCTGAGTGACCGTGGGCCACGACACTGTGCATATCTATACATTTCCCATGTATTAGTTTTCAGCTGACGATATCTCCTCATAACTCAATATTTGGCAATCCATATACAAGTTCTTCGTTTTCTTTTAGGTGTCACTGCATTAACAATCACAAACTGTATTACCTTCCTGTGTATTACCTTTTCCAGGTAACTGGCGAATATCTTGAGTAGCACAGCTTCCAGCATAGATTTGTGTGGTACTTTAAGAAGAGTGGCTATTACGCAGGCGGGAGATTGCATCGCACACCACCGGGCTTACATTTTGTACGCTGTACCTGGTGAAGAAAAAGCATCATTCTTCTTACCGGGGAGGATGAACAAACCATTACTACCTGCCGGGTGAGCAGAATTGAGGTCAGAGAGCGTATTCCTTTCCGACGCTTACTGATGAAAGGCAGACCTCAGAGAGGTGAATGGAAATCTGTGCCTTTCGATGGGGCTGCCCTTAGTAGCCAACTGAGGCAAGTAGTTCAGGCTACATATGAAAAGATAGTTATATTTTGGTAAAATCTTCCTTTGAATTGTTGTGGCTGAAGTGAAGTTTGGAAGAGAGTAACTCGGTTTGTCTGTGAGCTCTTAGCATTCTCCGTAGTTTCATGCATAATCTCCAGACCTCTCGTGCATTATTTAGCATGCCTTAAAATAGAGTCATTCTCCTCACTGAGGAGCAGAGTTCACACTGGGTATGTATTAATGACATGAGTGGTGCTTTCAAACTTTCAGCTTCTTAGGGAATTGCTTCGGTAATACTTAGCCCGTATATGGCTTCTCTTAGAAGCATTTTCTTTCTGGGAGGTTTTCCAGACAGTGAGCCTGCCACCTGATCATAGGATGTGGGACAGCTTTTTTGGCAATACCTTCAATACTTGTACACGGTGTTTACATCCCACGCACACGTAAACTGATGCAAACGTAGCTGGCTTGGGAGCTGCTGGCAGGGTAAGCGCGGCAGCCTCCCGCCCGGGCTTGGGAAGCCTGGCAGCCCCCGGAGCCCCGTCGCGTCCACGGCGGTGCTGTGCATCTGAAGAGCGGCTGTGCGGTCCAGCACGGGGCCTTGCGACCAGGTTTGTCCCTTGGATGTTGGCACGTGAGCAGTTGTATTAAAATCAGAGAAAGAATTTGGCTTAAAAATACCAACTCGTTAATTTGCTTTAAAAAATTAGCAGCTTTGATACAGAATGATAGACAGCACGGTTCGCGGACGACGTCCCTTTGGCCTAGAATGACCTCGCTTTGTTCGTTCGGTCATAAGAAGCTAAAGTGGAGAGGGCTCCTGGAGAAATGAAAGTGTCATGTTCCTAAGACTGAGGATAGGCTGCTGTGGAGAGGGCTCACCCAGACTGTTGCTTGCTGTTTGGATTACGTTTTCAAATTTCTGCTGTTTGGTGTTAGCTTTTGCCTCATTTTAATATTACTTCCGTCCGTCACTAACCGTGCTAAGAGAAACAACCTATTGATTTGTAGAATTATTTCATCGCTTGAAGGTTAATCCTGAATTTTCTGGATGTACTAATAATGTTTGGTTTGGGATTTTCCCCGAAGAGGAAAGATCGATGAGCAGTTACATTCAAAATTAAGTTTGTTCTGGAGGCTCATAGATGAGAGTGTCAAAATGGAAATCTATTTCCATTTGAACATAGGGCGCTTCTAGTTAACTGTGTGTTTGCTGCGGTGCCGTACAACACCTTCTATGACAGCAGCGTTGTCAGCAGATCTTTCTTTACCAGAGGCCTGCCGCACGGTCCAGGTTCCGTCTCGAAAACACTCGCTGGGTCTGTCTTTAGCTTGAAACAAGTAACGCTGGGTATGAAGCAAAGCAAAACCGCAATGTTGACGTTCTTGTGTAATTTTTTGTTTTCTTGTTCAAATGCTCTGTCAGGTAGCATGCAGTTGTGTTTTTCCCGTTTTGTCTGCTTTTGACCATTTCTTCCGGATCACAACCTGAACAGGCTGTGTTCTGACTTTAGAAACCACGTGGAATGACTGAAAGCACATTTGTGTGGCGCCGAAATCACATTTTTCTAACTATTTAAAAACAAGCATTTCAAACTACTCGATAAAAACGTATCTCCATCTGTCTCACACCGTAAGAAATACTAAAAGCTGTTAGTACTACAGACTGGCAAACATCACCAGCAGGGGTTTTCTAACCCTCTTTGTTTATCCCCGTACCTTGTGGGCATCATACAGTTTCCGTGACGCTCCTGTAGTTGGTGGCCCGTGCCAGCAGCTTGCACCTCTCATGGTCCACTTGCCTCAAGCCCTGAAGGTCCCCTTCCGGCACAGAATGCCCCGCAGAGACCAAGTGCTGGTCCACGTGCACGCAGGTGGAGATGTTACCCGTTTGGCGTAAATAACAGGGAGCTTTGGAACCTCCAGTTTCTTGTGTCAGCATTTAACAGATGTGCCACAGCATCCCACCCAGGTCACTACCGATGTTGGTAGCTTGCCAGCAGCTTATCAACAATGAGAATGGAGAGGCTGGTACGTCCCTGTACGCTGGGACTCGGGGGAGTCCTGCGTGCTTGCTCGTGTCCAGGCGAAACGAGAGAGAGCGGCAGAAGTAAGATTTTGCTGCGTGACTTTATTACAGAGGAAAAAATGAAATGCCAGGTGACCGAGAGTTCTGGTCTTCTAAACAGTACTGATGTTTGGGGCACGTTATCCTCGAGCCAAAAGCATTTGCCTCATCCTCAGCAGGTGGGCATTTGCCTTCCTTTCCTTTTCCTACATAAGGTAAGCGAACAGTTTCCTCGCCTGTTTCCAACTGCTGCAAAGGTAAAAGGCAGGATTCCGGCTCTAATGCCAGGGGAACCGAGGCAGCAGCCGCCTTTCCAAAGCAGGGAAAGCCGGGTTCCGGGAAGGAAAGCCAGCTGCTCTGCTGGGCAGGGAGTTCCCTCAGGAAGGCGAAGACTTCAGTCATCTTCCTCTTAGCAAGCCTTCCCCGTTCTGTACTCGGTCTCTTTTTAATTTCTTAAGGAAGGAAACTCCGTTTTCCATTTTCCCTTGGAAGAGCAGAGTAGGACTTCGAGAGCCTCCCTGACACCTTTTAGTTACTTGGGACGTAATAAGCTGCGCTCAGCACCTTCTGCGAAGGTTTATTTGGGCTGATTATAATAGTTACAGCTTGAGTGGGATTTTCAAAGACGCTGCAACTGAAACCAAATCTAGACTTCCCAAGTCCCTTCTCTGTCTCGCTAATGGCTACAGTGAGTTTCAGCTGGCATAACTGAGAGCTGACTTGGATATTACTTGTTTTTCAGTTCAGAAATAGAATGATCTTTTTGCTCCAGTTTTTTTTATTGAAGCGGTTTGTTGTCTTAACTTGTTTAAACCCAAGACCTCATTTGTGCAGATCAGCATGTTTTGTTGGTGCACCCCCTTCCTCTTTTTCTGTGGTGTTAGAGGAGAATGGCTTCGTACATATTTTTGCCGTTCTCTTGGACTACATCGTGGTACATGTGCTGTTTGGAAATAGCTTGGGTTTGGAGATGTTTGTTGGTCTTGGAATGCTGACTTACAGTGCATTCATGGAAAAAAAGCAGGAACCCGAGTTCAACAGCATTCAGTGATAGTTTATAGTTGGAGCTTTTCCTTTGTATTTATGCCAGTGGAATTTTGAAAAATGGCTGAAATTCCGTGTGGCAGGAAAGAGTGACTTATTATCTGTGACTAACGCTTTGATGCATTTTTAAAAATTGGTGTTATTTGCTGTCATGCCACTTCCATGCTTCTGCTGTGTTGGTTGCTTCTGTTGCCTCATCATTTTAAACAGCTTTTCTTCTAGCTTTGATTACTCTTGCATTACTCACGCTGCCATCCTCCTTTGGGGATAGCAACCGCGCTATCCGATTTGAATCCCGAGTAGGGATAAGCTAGCCTTTGTGGTAGTTAGTAACTGAATCCAAGCTGAAGTCTGCATTTTTGGATGACGGTACAGAAATTACATGAAGTCTTTCAAAAACAAAGAGCAGAAATACCACGTGGAGCTGTTCAGTTCGTTGCCTGCCTTACTCATTCACGGTAGGTGTTTTTCAAGATGAAGCACTCCCACTCTTTAAAGTACCTTTTAGGTCAGAAAAGGAGAATTGCTTTCCTGTAACTTTGAATCTCAGTTCACTTTTAGATCTAGGCAGTACTCCTCTTTCCAAATATCGGCCGCTTTTATTTTGCATGGTTTGAGAGTCCTTTCCTTGTATCTATGTTGACGTGCAGCAGTCTGGAAATAGAGAAGTTTCGCCGTTCGTCAGTAGTATTTAGAACTTAGCTGAGGATAAAAACTGGGTTAACCTTCTTCAGAAAAATTCCCAGAGGATAAATTAAAAGGCTTTTCCTTCTGTGTGTGTCTAAGCCGTTCTGAAAAAGCGACTGTCTGACAACACTGCTGTATGCACTGGGAGAGACGAAGCTCTGCTTCTTCTTCTTCTGTTTTATTTCCGTGAGGGACGCCGCTAGACAGTTTATGCTCCCGGTGACAGAAGCGACAGTGTAGGCACTTGTTACGTGGGATAAAGAGCAAGGGCAAGATTCTTGCTTTCGCGGTGGTCGGTCCGCCTGACGAAGGCGGCAGGGCAGCTCGGCGCTGGGGGATCCACAGCTTGCAACTGGAAGAGGAACTGTAGTCGGAGACGGCGTGATGCTGCACGCTGGAAACGTTTCGGGAGGAGAAGAAAGATGTTACTGCTGCTGTGGGCGTTTGGAGTAGCGCGATTCGTGTAACTGCACCGAAGCCTCTGGGCTGAGTTAACCTAACGAGGGAGCGAGGGCTGGGAGGGCACCAAAGAGTTTAAGAAGGCTTTTGGTCCCTCTGTCTGCGCTGCTCCGGGAGCCGCTGCAGGGGACCCCTCCTCGGGGAGAGACTGATGACTCGTTGTCAGTAATCATCGGCGATCCTGCGGCCGCTGCAGGCCTGGAGCGGGGCTCGGGGACGGAGAGCGGTACTGGCGCCGCAGGGGCAGGGGGGGACCATAGCCCAGGCTGCTCAGTCTGCCAGGCAGCGTGGCGCGGCCTCGCCGGCGGCTGGAGGGGAGCGGGGAGCGAGGGAGGGATGAACCGGCTCTCAGCTTTTGAGAAACCAGGTCTCCGTACTGGCTTTTGAGTTGCAAGAGGCTGTCGCTGTAGCGCTGCTGCGTGGGAGAGGAGTTGCAGACCGAAATGGCTGGTGGCGAGAGCCCGCCATCTGCAGCTGTGTTCTGGCTGCGTGGACCAAGTTCCCGATGCTCAGGCTTCTTTTTGCCTGTGCGCAGCTCAACGCTGCGCATATGCCTGCGCCTCGCCGTGTCTTCTGCCGTGAGCTAGTACTTACCAGCAATGAAATTCAGCCGCCAGTATATCCTAATCAATCTGTGCGACATAGAAGATGTGTATCAGATATATCTGTGTTATCTTCATATACACCTATATATCTTCATATACACCTATATATCTTCATATACATCTATATGAAGAACTCAACAATTTCTTCAGCTAGTTTTACGTGCTGCTGCTTTGCTACTCAAAATGTGCCAGGACTGTATCTGCTGCATTGCTAACCGTGTCTACTGGCATAACTCTGTCACACAAACTGTCAAGATACTCGGCTGTGCAGAAAGAAATTACCCTCTACCCGCCTTGTGTTTTCTTCTGACCCCTGCTTCAGCTTTCCATAAACCATACCCTTGATTTCTTTTGGTGCCTTGGACTGTCTTTCTAGCTGCTATTCTTATGGTATTCCTGTGCTCCTACAACACAAACAATATTTGACTAAACATTTCTTATTTGTAATTTTGTTTCAAACTCATTAAATTTACTGATAAACATTAGCTTAAGTGGTCCTTTTATGTGTCTAAAACTGTGAAAGGGCAGACTAAAAACTCAGCAACAACTTTGACCATAAAACGCTGTCGACTCTGAACCTCTAGTTTCCAAAGTCAGAGATAATCCTCGGGAGTTTTAACCTGGTATTATTTGGACACCTTATCCCCCCTCATTCGTACAGGATCGTTACTGGGCTGTCTGATAAAACAAAACCTGCTGTGTACTCAGGTCCAGAGATCACTTACGCACGCTTTAAAGCAGTTCTTGTCATCTTCCAGCCGCCTTTCTCCCCCTTCTTCACCCTCGCCCGCCCCCCAACAGTGTGCGCCCTGGGGCTGTTTGCCCTCCAGCATTTAAATCTGCCTTTTGAGGAGGACTGTCTCTTTTTGTCAGATTCAGAGTCAGAACCATTGTATATTCCATGGAAAATTCTTCCTAAATCTTCTCCCATCTCAGGTTATTCTTTATTATCATCATCATCGTCGTTGTTGTTGTTGTTACTATTATTATCATTATCATTATTATCTTTATCGTTATTTTATTTTTTCGCCGTCTCTGTTAGCTTTCCACCAGACTGGAGGGCTCATTAAAGCATACTGTACAGGAAATGGAGAGAGGCGCAAGAATGGGACCCTGCTCGCCAAATAGGGAAAGTTGGCAACTCTCCTCTAGCAGGGAAATTCCTTGGCTTCGAGGAGCGGCTTCGCAGAGAGAGTGCGCTGTTGAAGAGGCACACGGGGCACGAAATACGCTGCTTGGAGTGCCGCTCCACTAACACATGGCATTGTGGCTGTTCACGCGTTACGGTGAGGTTCTGTCGGTAACGTTCAAATACCATCTTCAAATAGTTTGAGTACGGGAGTTGGAAATGGACAGTTTTATCTGAGCGGCCCTGAGATCGAACCGCGCGTGTCAGGAGGGAGAAGACCGGTTCTGGGCACAAAGAAGTTAACGGCGTGCGTAGTCATCTCCTAGGAGAGGTGTTTCCAGCAGACTCCGATGTCAGACAGGGCAGGCAGAGCAGAAGCGAGCCTCTCTGAAAACACTCGCTCTCCTTAGTTACACTTTTTCAAGCAAACGTAAATGGCACCGTCCTTCAGGCCAGAAAGAGATGGAGGTCAGAACGGGAGAATTTATGACTCTCTGCTTTTTTGGACGGGATTGGGATGGGGAGAAGGAGAGGGGAATGATCAAAATATCCTGTGTGGAAACACTGTGAGTTATATTCATAACACATCTGTGCGAGGTGCAGTCAAGGTTGGCTCACTAATAGGAATTTAGTGAGATGGAAAGAAGAAAAAAAAAAAAAAGTGCTTCTTTGTATAAGATTCTGTATGAAAAAAGGCAAGTCTCGAAGGGTAATGAATCCATAATGAAATACTTTCTATTGCCGTTACTGAGGGCATGGTGGTTTGGGCCTTGCAGAAGACTTTTTATTATTTTCCCCCCTCCCTGAAAGGAAACAGGAAAGTTAATGCGGGATTCTCTCCTGTTTGTAAACCAGTTTTGTGGTATGACAGTCAAAATTAAAACTCGTAAGCTGCGTATTTGCTTTTTTCCCCACCGAAAATACTATGACATCAGTGTGCATGTAATGTCAAACCGTATGGTTTTTATAAGTATATCACGCTTGGGTCGTATACAGCCAGAGCTGTGGGTAGAGGAGGTTCTGCTGCATAAGGAGTTGTGAGATTTGAGAACTGGCTTTTCATTCAGGACGGCTCCCTCCCCCTTTTAGCCCTTCCAGTTTTAAAATTCTCTCTTACAGAAAATGTATGACTAGGAGACAGGAGAGGCTTTGCTTGACTTGCTATGAGTTCCCAAAACCTATGGTGGGGGCGGGGGGTGTGTGACATTGAATATTATTTTTTAATGAATAATCAGGAATCGTCAACCCAGAATGGCTGTCTGGAATATATTGATAATCCCCTACTTAAACTATTTTTTTTTTCCAAAAAAATTCTTCCATCTTCATTATTCCAGACAGTTCTCATGTAGAAGTTTGTTCAAAGATTAAATATTTCAGCTTGAGATAGGGTTGATGGCCAAATGAAACCATCCTCAAAACTTCAGTTTAATGCACCTTAATACCTAAACATTGTAATCTAACCTACCTATCTAAACATAGTGTATATATATGTGTGCATACAATGCATCAGGTGGTGCTTTTTAAGAAAGATAACTTTGTGTGTATATAGTTTCCGTCTTACAGTGCGGTAACGATGCGCAGTGTTTACTAGAGGACAAGGTCTTGATGGTGTGGATGTCGAATGCGTCACTCAGTATCTTAGATAATCCATGCACGTTGCCTTGACCCAAACATAGCAAGAGTCTTTGCGTTGAAGCCGCTGGGCTTTAGATCAGATCCACAGTCTTACCCGTTTGCCCAAACCAGAGCTTGCTGGGGACTTTCAGATAGAAATTGCCACACTCCAGGCAATCTGAGGAACCATTTTTCAGCTGCTGGGAAAAGTTTGCCAAGATCGTCTTCAGTGGCCATCTGGTGGGGTACACGCATAGAGCTAACAGCTTTGCGTCCCTCAGCAGCTTGTCATGCATGCAGACTTTCATCTAAGCCCTGGCTCCTGATGCTGCCTGGCAGTTGGTTGCTAGCAGTGGAGGAACCCTGCCTTGGGCTTGGGTCGGTATCGCTGCAGGTGCGTGGGCGCATCGAAAGGCCAGTCTCCAAAAACCAGCTGTTGGGCTTTGTAATGTCAGAAGGTTGGAATCCACTTAGTGACAACCGAACAATTAAGGACAATTACGCTTTCAGCTACATGAACGAGTAACTCGGTAGTAAGGCTCTGGAAGGAAATGGCCCATTGTCGAACACCCGCGTAATTTGTGACTCATGGCGTCATTGGGAGGGTGTTTGAAGTTCTCTTTGTTTTGGTAATATGGACTGCATAAATATTTACCCACATTTTTTTCCGGTTTTACACACACAGTTATTCCTTTTATGTGACTGAATGTTGTGAATTCCATTCTTCTGTCTCCTTTAAATGTTTATCTCTGCATAAGCCATCTAACAGCTGAGTCTGCCCATTATGTTCGCAGCCTTGGCTTTAGTCTGCTCTGGTGGCCGTGTGAGGAAAGCGCGCTGGGAGTCATGAAGCGAGTGCTGTTCCCTGAAACCTGCCCTGGAAAAATACTCTCTGGGGTGGGGTTGCGATTGGGAAAGCAGCGGCACATCGAGCTTCGGGAGATGATGATCTCCGAGGTCTTTTCCAACCTTAACAATTCTATGATTCTATGATTCTATGAGATGAAGCTCACTCGTGAGGCAGGAATGCTCGTCTGTGGCCTGGAGTTTCCCAGCAAAGTTACCATACACCAAACACCATCTCAAAATTATTTATGGAATCAACTAAAAAGCACGGAAGAAGCGACCAAGATTGGACGAGACAGATTTTTTCATTGAAACCCTTTAATGTGTTTTACATGCCATCATTTTATAGCTTCTGCCAAGTGGATGTTCTGTCTTTCTCTTGTCTTTTCTGTATTTTTCATGAATTCATGACTTAGTAGGATTAGCAGGTTCTATCTGTCGCGGTGATGCCTCAACGCTTTGTCAGAGAGGAGAGCGCCTCGGTTTAGTACTTCACAAGATATTGCTCTTAAAATGACTCTTTCTCGTTCGTGATGACTTGAGTGAAGCACCTGGAGACACGGTCTGAAATGTTTACCTGCGTACGCTAAGGTAATGCTGGTCGGTGGTCAAGTTCCATTTTAAAATTTGAATTCGAGGAGGCGTTAGCCAAGCCACGGAGCTTGCTTACGCTCCTCTTGTCCGTATTAGATACTTCACAAGAACAACTTTTTCAGTGTTTAGGTTAACTGTTTTCTCCTTTCAGCTCTAGCAGCTCAGCTGAATGATTTTCTCTTTCTTATTCTCTCTTAGAAATGAAGCTGAATTCTTTTCATTACATTCACGAACACAAATAAATAAGTCTAAATCTCAAGTGTGATGAAAGTGAAAAATTATTGGTCCAACACAGTGTTTTTTTCCTGATCTAAACTGGGATATGATTGCTCCTGCAGCTGCTGGATAGCTATTGTAGGCTGTCCTTACAGATGTGACATTATTTACCTCATTCATTTCTTTAAGTACTGTTTTGTCAAAATGCCAACATGAAGTATCTCTTCTGAAACAAAATCTGGTGTTTAATAAGATGCAGAGATGCTCATTTATTGTGACCAACGCCTCACATGGATGACCTAATCTGCCACAGCTGTTACTTGACAGACACACCAGCCTTCCCGGAGGAAAGGAAGACGGGCGTCACGTCTGTGCGACCGGGTCAGTAACAGCTGGTACCTTGGGACAGAGTGAAAAAACAACAAACCCAGCCCTGTGTCTGTTGTAACCGCATCAGAAGAGAGACGGAAGATGTCAAAGAATAATTTTGCCTCTTATACCTGTAAAGAGGTTCATTCAGTTCAGAAGGGAAACAGGCCCAGCTGTTCCTTCTGTTACACCTCTTCTGTGGGCAGACGAGAGCTGGAAAGAAATTATTCAGTCCTGATAAATTCAGAAACCTTCCTGCATTTCTTTATGTGCAAAGCTTCTAGCTCTGGCATTTTGACAGAGCTTCATCTCTTCCCTCCTCTGCTTCTCATTTGTCCCTCTAGACTTCAGATGTTCCATTGTATGAGAGCAAACGTCTGCTCTGGCCAGTGTCCTCCAGCAGTATCGTCCAGATTTCAGAGCTCCGTCTATACAGTCAGCGGCACATCAGAGGAAGGCTGCTAAGGCGGTAGAAAGTACCGAACGCTCAGCGTTAACTGGTTGTTCCCGCTCGTGGATGGTGTAAGGGGTGTCCTCAGACTCTTGGAGGTTCAAGAGAACGCAGAGCAGTGCAAGTCAGCGAGAGGCGTGTTCATGTCCATTTCCTTGTACAGAAACGAAGTCTGAAGTACCTTTTTGGGTTTTCCAGTGTGTTGCCATCAAAATGTTCTCGTACTTCAGCATTTTTGAAGTAGCAGGTTACCGTGCCCCACCTCTTCACAACTGACATTTTTTCCTTGGATTTTTACGATGTGTTTTCACTGTTGGTAATTACATTAATGGAAAACCTTAGCTGCATCAGCTTCAGCTTTTCACAGCTCTCCTCTCCAGCTGGATAGCGGTTTTGGCTCAGACTGTGTTGGTAACGCACAGCCCTTCAGCTTGAAGCTCTTCAGCGAGGGAGCCATTCCTTCTGCTTCTCCGTAGGCAAGAGAATACGAAAGCTGTCCTGGAAAAGGGCAAAGACTTTTTCCTGAGCTGACGAGAGCGCTTTCCCCTCACATGGATCAGGCTGATGGCAGGCCTCCACTACAGGGATTTTGTGGCATTTGTGCAGTTGGTCCACAGCGCAAATGTTAAGATATACTTACTTTTAGGTAAACGATTAAATTGTATGCTGGTGGCATATAGAAACCCTTCCGCAGTAGTTACCAGGCTCCACACCTTGCATCAACAAGAGCTAGGGAGAGTCCTTTGGCTATTTACTACGGTTCTGCTTTTAGCAAGGCACGCCTCCCTGCTCCAGGTAATCCCGTGTCGAACGGAGCCGTGTTCTGTCTTGATGTCTTGCTGTTCTGTCTGGACAGCGTCGTAGGCGTTGCAGACTTTCAGAGGCTTAAGGCAGATAAAGCGATGATCAGAGTGTAATTGCTGTTGACAGTAGACAGTGAGCTGCTCAGTGAAGATGATGACTGTGGCTGGGAGTACAGATGAGCACAGGCCATGCCGTGCTCCTGGTACACGTTTGCTGTGGCAATAACGGGTTCCACTTGTTTAGAAGAAAATTCCTTTCACGGCATTTAAAATGAAGCAACTGAATATAAACGTATCCCTCCCTTCATCCAAGCGAAATGAACAACCAAAGTAGTAGTTAGGGTGTCCAAGACAGAAGAGCCACCTTGATGAGAGAAGGTGATACTTAAGGAAAAATGGTGAAGAAAGTCTATTCCAAGAAGAATTTTATTAAGCTTTTATGATTAAGAAGCTGTGCTTTTGCTGATGTTTGCTCTTCCTCTTTCCCATGCTACCTGCAGTTTATCTACTTTATATATATATATATACAGTTTCCTGATTTTATTGCCTGGTAGAAAAATTTTCTCTTGTTGCTGGCTTCTGCCGTGCCAGAGGTTTAGAGCTTCCACTGCTAGTACGTACTTTGAGACCAAAGCAGCAGTGGTAGTCCTGACGCGACTACCCCTGGTCTTTGCATGGATGTCTTCGCAGGTTACCTTTGAAAGTTTACAAGAAAGTTCAACGTTTCAGAGTTGAAATAAAACAGAATAAATGTCATTTTGACTAACACAGGTAGCACTGAGCAATAAACAGCCAGCCGTCACTGCTTCAGGAAGATTGCATCCATCCAGAAAGGCCTCCTGTGTGCCCTGATCTGTCCAGACTGTGGAGGGAAATTGCAAGCTGCCTTTATAGACAGTAAGTGTAAACATCCTCGACAACAGCACTCCTTACACCAAATTAACTAACAAAGCTGAGAAATACTCTTTTGAATGGATCTGAGGAAGTCTTTTCCTCCGTTGGGGAGATGGTAGTTAAAAACCTGCGTGCAAAAATGTCTGTAAACAAGGAATGAGCAGCAAGGAGGATGTGAGCTAAGTGCTGACGGTGTTGAATACCACATATTAAAAAATAATTTACCTTTTCTGCTATAGAAGAATAGCAGGTAGTGAACCGGAGGTTAGCAGAACCTCTCTTCTCTAGCGAGAAATGTGTTTTAAGAGGGTCACCTGTGGCACGCTTCTGTCCGAGAATGGGAAAGCAGATGATGTGGTCGATTTTAAATGTTAAATGATCCTAGGGGTATTCCTGGAGCTAGAAGACAGAAGCTTTTGATACGAGTTTTGTGGTGTTAAATGTGCTTATATATGCAGGGACTTCCAAAGAGTGACTGGATTTCTCTTTCTTTGAGCTGTATTTTTTGCTGCAGTTAGTCCTGTTTTTACTGATCATTTGTGGGGTCTGCTCCTCTACTGTCCACCTCCCGCAGCCCCCTGCTTTGATATTTGAGTGTGTTTTCGGGTTTTTTCCTTTCCCTTTAACCCTTACTTTAAAGATTAGCCGTGGCCAGCAGCCAGCAGTGTGGTGGGTGTGTTTCTGCTTCTAGCAACATGTGCATTTCGAGGCCGGCCTATGGATGGGTCCTGCTAACATATCTGGTGTCTTGGTCTGGGATGAAGAAATAATCTTCCTCCAAGGCACATGGTAGTTAGGAGTTTTAGTCCTACCTGTAGCTCGCCGGAGAGAGCTCTCTGTTCCCTGGTGCCCAATGTGCGTACACGTCGTGTTTCCTGGGGCTATTTGGAATTAGGCGTCCATCTCGTGGTCACCTGGGACTGCAGGAACTGACTCCTGCCAGTCCCCTCCAGCCCTCTTTCCCCAAATACCAAGCTTCGCTCTTTCTGTGCTTTCGAACAGCCAACAGAAGCTGGCTCCGGTGCCTAGGAGAAAGCAATCCAAACCATGACTGAAATAATTTTGAGATCTTAGTCAATGAGCACTGGTGGGCTTCATCGCCATTAAAGAAACCTCTGCGAGCATTGAAAATTCATAATATTGGTCTGCCACTGAAAATACCCATTTAAAGAGTTTAGGACCTGGAACTCTTCTGAAGCCTGTAGGGATCTCAGGAAGGCTGCCCAAAAAAGCAGACGACTCAAGCCATCCAGCTTTTCTTCTTCCAGCAAGTTCCAAGTTAGCAAATAAAATACGAATGCAACCTATGTTTTCAAAATGGACTTTAAAGGTACCCCCCCTTTCGGAATTGCCCTGTCCTTTTATAATGCATTATTCAAATTCTGAATCCGAGGACTCGTTTAAGTGCACTCCTTTGTGAAATAAAAATGGTTTTCACATTGATGTCATGATAAATGAAGGCAGGAATACTTTTAGGGTTGCTAATGTTGGATGTTCCTGGGAGAGTGTCTGACTTTGAAAGAGCACTCTGCGCTCTTTCTAGCTGGAAACTTTGGAAGTAAAGGGCTGGCCACTCTGGGCTGTAAAAACTAAGAGAGTCCTCACGTACCCAAACGTGTGTTGAGTTCCAGCAGACCAGGTATCCAGGTATGCATTTCAGCGGTGGACCAGCCTGGAAATTGTTGCTGACTTACTTTTTCTCATCTGGAAACTGAACACCAGAGCCTTGAAAGATGCTTTTTTCCATGCTTTTAGACATTGATACCTCTGATGATTTTGCGGAATGTGACTTTTTTCCCTTGTTATTTTTCATCTTTTATTACAGTTGTGTTTGACGGGCTCACTTCATGGCTGACGTTAGCATGACGTATCAACGCACAGTTGCGGTGTTGGACTCGTTTGGACCGTACAGGTGCTGCATGAAGCCCTGTTCTTTCTCTGCAGTTCTGACGTGAGCTGTCATGCTAATACACTGAGTTTTAATTCAAGTAATTAGTGTTGCGTAAAGTAAAAAAGCAATGGGTTTGCTTGCTCTGTGTGCATCTAGTATGTGACCTGTAAACTTCTGCTATGTGTTGTGTATTTGTATGTAATGACCAGCATAAGATACCGGTCAGGTCTCTTAAAGAGCCAGACGCAATGCTCAAGTCTTCTTCATGTATACGTAAGTTATGGCCTTTACCTGATAGGATGTTCTCGTGGTATTAAGGTGCAAAATGTTCAATTTATTGCTGACCAGGGGCATAAATGCAACTCACTCCACTAATCTGGAGGGGGGAAAAAAAAAAAAAAGATACATTTAACGTTTGTGGGTTCATTAGCAGTGTCCAATTCACGGTAAAAAGCCTCCGACTGCGCACAGATTGTTTCTCTCCGCGGCCCCCTCTTGCCCATCTCCACTTTGCACTCTTGTTCGAGTCATTTGTGCAAGCTGAATATGCCAGCGCCCAGCTCTGCTAGGTGACACCAGCAGCCTGCCTCCACAGTCCAGTAGGCGCTGGATGCCTCGCCAAGGCCGTGCTTTAGCAGGGAAGTATATCGAGAAAATCCACATATATGGATACACGCATTGGTTCACTACCTCATTCTCTGATGAAGGAAACAAAAATGAACTGTTCCCTCTCCTAGGAGTAGTTGCTGTGGGATTTGTCGATGGCTAAATCTCTTCCATTTTGGTAAGCAGGAGTTTGTTGCTGAGCTGTTAAACAGGGGAGTTCCTTTTCTGGAAGGTGGCTGGAAGGATCCTGCTTTCACTTCAGGAGATGGGAAAGCCTTCCTCCACAAGCAGTCTCTTCTGTATCTGCTGAATCGCTGTGCCCAGGCACCGTCGTGGTACTGCTCTTTCAGGTTATCATTACGGGCAGGCAGAAGAAAACACCACCTGCGTGGATTCCAAAGCAAAAGTTATCGTTAGTCTAATTAACGTTTTAACAGCCTGATCAAAGTGCAGCAGTTATTTCTATACAGTAGCAATGCTACTAACGCATCTAATTGATGTTATCCAATTGTTTTAAAAATGCAGCTAAAGCTGATAAGCAGAAACCTGCAGATAGATGCCCACCCCTCTCGTTGCTGTTTCGCCCCGCCGTGCTGCGTGTTGCGGCAGTGGGTTGTCGCTGGCCCACGTTCCTCACTTGGAGGCTTCTGCTCCTGGCAGCGGAGTGTTTTCCCTGTTGGTGTTGGGTCCCTGCTCGGCGTTACTGGTACAGGTTGTCAATCAGTCTGCTTCTAACTCTCCTTTCTTACAGGTCTACAGGTAGCCTTATGCCGCCGTCACTTAGTTTTCTTAGCTTTTTTCCTATATATATAGTGTAACTCCTTATGGTGATGCTGCTCAGAGGGAAGCTACAGCGGAAACAAGGTACGCATGAAGCCTCAGGCTGTTGGCTGACTTGGCTGTTAGGGCTAGACAAGCCAGGCAGCAGTCACCTGTCCACGGGCAATGCCTTGTTACAGCTAAAACTAAGCAAAAAGTAAGGTCAGGAGCAGATGGGCCGGGGCAAGGACAGACAAGTCCTGAGGCCGGCGTTAAGCTAACGCAGAGCTGTGATCTGGTACTAGTGGTGGCAAGGCAAGGTGTTGATGTGTTCCTTCGGCCGCGGGGCTATACAGAAAGTAAGCTGTGAACTGCTACTCTCTCTGACTTCTCCTTTTTGCTATGGTAGTGGATGTGGAGAGCGTCCTTCCTGTGCTCTTGAGCTTCTGATTCTCAAAGCAGAAGCCAATAGTCCTTGAGCAAAGAGTGGCAGCACGTTCAAAACGAGCTCAGTTTGATCCTGAGACTTACCCGTCATCTTTCTGACAGTCGTCCACTAAACCTGGGGTATCTGAGATGACTTGTGTTTTAAATCTCACTGCACCTGTGGCACTCTGAGAGCCTGACAAGTGTCTTGTGTGAGTCTTCGCCGTATTCCTTGCAGCAGAGCGGTGACAGCTGGTTTTACTTAAAGCTATAGAATGTATTGAAGGAGTTTCCAGCATGCGTAAATACCAAACCAGTTTATATCATGTCAGGACTATGGAAGGAAGGTCCTTAGAGAAAAGATCTCATAGGCGTTCTTGGGGGCAGATCTGGCACATGCCGTGGGCTTCATTCTTCTCTAAAAACAACTCCTGTCCTTTAAAGTTGGCGTGCCTCAGGTGTACGCCTCCTGCTTGCTTTACATTAACCAGACTCACGCTGGCTCTGGAAGTTAAAGGCTATAGATTTATTTAGCAACTTGGATACCCCGTTGTTTACAATCGCGCCGTGCCTGCTAACATCCCGCACCCAGGTATGTTTTGTAGCTGCTTCTTCCCTTAGTGTGCTTGTATGATTCTACGTCTTAGAACCTCGCAGCGGCATTTCCACTTCCAGCGACATTTCTCACTTCCTTCTAAGACCTAGAGCGCAGCAGGTTCATGGACAAACCTAAAAGTGCTTTCACCGTGAATCAACTGAAGGCAGAACCGTTGCAATGGGAACCAACTATCCCGTCGGTGTGTCAAGTGTAAGCTTGCGCCAGCAAGCCCGTATTCTCCAGTAGCGAGAACCCTGGAACTGGCTGAAGTTCCTCTTTTGCTTTTTGCATTACCAGTTTCTGGTCATGGGATGGAAAAAGAGCAGTTAATAGTTGGCCCAAATTCAGAGGTATTTAATTATAGTTTCATTAATCACGTTTAAGTTCTGGTTTTGTTTTGTGTTTGTTTGCTGCCAGGTGAGGATAACCTACAGTTCTAGAAAACCCTCGTGCCAGGTAGGGAAGTGATGACAAGAAAATTATGGGGTAAAATTCTAGCCATTTCCATTGGAAAAGTTTATCCCGAGTTGGCTCTAAACATATTCAAATATATACCGAATCATGCCGTTGGTGGTTCTACGTGGCTTCCTAAGTGTGCTGCTGGCATCGACCCATCATGTAAATGAGCGCTAAGAACCATTTTTGCTGATGATGCGTGGAAGGGAAGAGTCCTTCCCGTTATGTCAATTAAAGCTGGCTCCGCAGAGCCAGCAAGGAATATAGTGCAGGAAATCTTCCATCCTTCCCAGAATTATTCTGCAGCTGGAATTGCTAAGGTACCAGAGAAGCAAATATTTTATGGAAGCAGTCAGCACTTCAAAATATTTTCTTTTCTCTTTTAAGTCTGAACAACAAAGTAAGATAATATTTGTGTTTGTGGCCCATTGAGTTCATGCATTTAATGAATAATCCTGTGACCCAGCGATTCAGACCTTCCTTTAATCCCTGTTTGTTTGTAATTCTACCAGTCACTGTCACTCTAAGGGTCCCACTGAAGAGAATATAAACAGAGCTAATGCTCTAAGCTGTAATTTCACTTAATCATCTCAGGAGGGTGAAAGACATCCAGACAGCATGTGAAGTCACAAGGATTTTTTCTTCTCTCTCTTTTCTTAATTCCTCAGTGTGGTTAAGCTGCTGTGAAGGTGTGGTTGGTGCTGAACCTAATCGCTGCTACTTTTATTTCACAGCCTATTTCATCAGACCAGAGTCGGCATTGCCTTGCAAGTGCAGGCAGTCCTGCTGTAGGCTGGGAGGTCCGTCTTCCATTTTGATGATGTTCCTTCCTCCCAGGCTTCCCCTACACTCTCTTTGCTGCATGACCACAGCTCTAACAGCAAGCCGCTCGTCAGACGTCCATCTTCGGTCACGTTTGCTGCTTCCTCCTTAGCCCATCTCTGACACCAGTCAAGCACCCTCTAAATAATCCCTACCAACTGTGAAGGAATCTCACAGAAGACTGATGAAGAACAGAAACGCTGAGGGGCAGGTGGGAGGGGATTTCTCAAAAAAAAAAAAAATCTTCATTCTATCTCTGATGTCAAATCCCTGATCTTCAAGGGAGACCTTCAAAAAAAGATGAGCCTGGAAAATAAGAGTTCATAATCTTACTAGGCAAAGAAACTCATGCACTCAGTGGGACCCTGGTTCGTTAGGTTTTGATGTGCAAATAAGTTCATATTCTTTTTAAGGTAGATGTGCTTTTTTTAAAGCTCAAAATGAAATGCGTTCTCTGTTTAACCTAGAACTGTTCACAAAGTACAATGCATGTTCAAGTGATGGAAGCGCTTCCTTCTCTTCAGAATTGTAGATGTTTTGTTACTGTTAGAGCGTAGGTTTGGATAGGTGAGGATTTGACCTGTCTGCCCCTCTCGATGATAGAGAGCAGCCACATAATTCCTTCCAGAAGCAGCCCTGGGAAGAGGAGAGCGTTCTGACGGCTCCTGCTCTGGGCTGCACGGTGAGCTGGGTCAGCACCAGTGAGAAACGTTACCCAGAACACATTGTTTAGATGAGAACCCAAGGGAAAAAAAATAGGAACACACGCAGGACCACTTGCTCAAACGCTATTCCCAGTGACATTTGCTTCAGCGGGAACTGTATTGTTTTCCTCGGGTTTTTATTTCACTTTGGAATATAAGGTGATTTCAGTTAAAAAGTTGCCAAAAAGCT
This sequence comes from Scopus umbretta, assembly GCA_013400535.1. NCBI lineage: Eukaryota > Metazoa > Chordata > Aves > Pelecaniformes > Scopidae > Scopus > Scopus umbretta. The sequence goes on from VZTL01060276.1 coordinate 27,636, forward strand.
TGGAGGAGATACGCATCTGAAGATCCAGGACAGTATGTACCGTGGGGCTGCCGTTCCCACATGGGAGGCACGGCTTCTAAACTGTTTTCCTCTGCCTGGTTATGCCAGTGGAAGAGATGGGGCGTTGTGAACTTAAGGTTCTGGGGTTTGTGTGAAATCTGCTGATTTTTGTGTGCAGATATTCAGGTTTATGACAATGCAAGCGACACCACCGTGGAAAGCTGCAGGTAGAGCATTTCAAACCATTTTTTTCGTTTGTTTTAATAGAAAAGGTTTGCATCTTGGTGGTCCCAGTTTTCTTTGCTGCACACTCGCTACTGTGCATCTCGTGCTCGTGACGAAAAAGCCTGGTGCTTTTCTAGGACTTTTCAACACCTGTCCCTTTTCCACCCACATTTGACACGGCGCTGAGAGCAGCGCCGTGAAGTCGGAAACACCGTCATCTCACCCGTGCTCCTCCTTAGCCGTGAGGACCCTCGCGATCCCTAACACTTAATCTTCATTTCAGCAGGACTTTCAGAAGCAAGGTAAATGCCTCGCTCCCGCTGCGAGTTCTTTTAGACCCTTTTGAAACGCTGCCTGCGTGGTACGGGTCAGGGCTGGCTGGCTGCGATACCAGTTTCCCACTGGTTTTGTTGGGAAGCAGGCAGAGCAGCATAAGCGGCAGTCACACCCAGGTCACGTTCTGATGGTTTGGTTTTCTGCTATGCCTTTCAGTCTCCTGCCATCAAATTTATGGTAGTCTTCAGAGAAGAGGAGGAACGACTTGCGGTTTGTTCTGGGGGTTTTTTGGTTTGGTTTTTTATTAATGCTCAAGTGATTGTTCTGTCTCCCTTGAGGGAAATGTTAAATCTGGTTCTCGCCTCTGTGTAACTGCACTATGTTTCTGCGTTTCAGAACCGGCTTGCTTTGCCCTACCAAATTCCACAGATATTATTTATTTATTGTGGAATATCCCAGAGGGATGCCCTGTAGGGTGCCCACTGGCTTCTGGAAGCACTTAACAGATTAGAGCCCTTAACATGGAGTGAAACACATAGTAAACCCATGTATTTTTATTGCCGACTTGTTTGGTTAGGGTTGCTTCAGATACAAACTCTTCCTTTCGCTCAGCCCCCAAAAACAAACAAGCAGAAGTTTTGGTAAGAGTTAAGCAAAGAGTAACAAGAAGCCCCCAAAAACAAACAAGCAGAAGTTTTGGTAAGAGTTAAGCAAAGAGTAAAAAGAAGCTCGTATACACATTCCACTGAAGACAATAACAGTATTAAGGAACCGAATCTCAGAGTCAGGATTGTAAGTCCCGGTGTAGGTGTCTTGTGTGGGAAGGGGGCATTCAGGGCAGAGACACCTCAGTAAAGGACAGCTCTTTCTCATGCCTCAAAGACTGCCGTGGTGCTGTTAGAAAGTCATTCTGATGCTTCTGCAGTAAAAGGTAGTTTCGTGCAATTCTTCAAGAAAAGATAAGGGAGAACGCTTAACTTCATAGGAATTTTTTTTTTTTTTGAAGGACCTAATAAATCAAAGCACACAAGTTTCAGCACATCCCAGAACCTAATGAGAACATCCTGTCATAATATTTTCCACTTGACGACCCGGGTGGCTGCTTTTGCAAGCACTGATCCCTCGTTCTTAGACAGTACCAGCAGTGCCACAAAAATTCGGCACGTACACAGTTCCTGGGGAAAGAAGTAAGAAGTCTGTTGGAACTGTTTGGAAACGGCGTTTGCTCTATATGATTCTTCTGTTCTTGCCTGGCTTTTCAAAAGGCACGCTTCAAAACAAGCCTTAGTAGGCAAAAAATCAGGGACTTTCACGGATTTCTTGAAGCGCATATATTGACCTTTGTTTTACTTAAGCAACCTGCCACGTTTCTCATACTAGTTTTTTGGCAAAAGCTCCATGGAAGCCAACGGGTATTCTTGTCTTCCTGCCGAAGTGTGTGGGAGCCAGCTCCCAAAACATCTGGCCATCCGCTCCTGGTAGCTTCTTGTTCCATGTCTACAGTGCTAGATCTTTAGAAGGCATCAACATCTTAAATTGTTCTTTAAAGGTAGTTAGTAAAGAGCAAATGAAACAGTCAGCAAAGCGTGTTGTGGAACTGTTAAAAATGCAGTGTAGTACTTGAAACTCTTCTAAACCTGTCTTGAGTTCTGTGGGTGCATTTGAGTGGTAGGTGAGCTTTTGCATACGGCAGGTTGCTGAGGGCCTTTGTCAATCTGATCCGCATTGAGCATAGATAAAATGCGGATAAAATCTCAGTCTTTGGATTTAATAGGCTTGAAGCTACAGAGTAACTTTTTCACGACAGCTTTTTCATGCCTTGAGGACAGTCATTTTTATGAGTGCTATACAGACCGCTGGGAAGAGCGAGACAAGCAACGTGTGAGCATTTGGTAATAACGTTAGGTGCAGGGGTTACAGGGAAGACGTCTCAGAAACTTCCCACAAGAGAACAAGAATCAACAGTCACAACTTGGAACGTGAGGAATGAGAGCAGATACTGGGAAAAATGGTTCACTGGGAAGGTGGAGCCCTGGGTCGGGGTCCAGAGAGGTGCTGGGACCTCTGTCCACCAAGTTCCGAAGTGGCCAGGTAAGTCTCCGGGCAGCCTGCTGTAACTTTGGATTTGGCCCTGCTTTGAGTGACCTCCAGAGCGCCCTTCCAGCCTGAGTGTTTCTATCGGTGTCTCTCATTCCAAGAGCAATGTGGGGAAAGGTGACTTTCAGCTAGGTTCTTCAAGTAGCAAGCCCTGTTTCTACCCGTACTCAGTCTTCTTGACCTGTTGGTCAAAGATGCTGATGGCCTTCCATTGGAGTCAGCTGGAAGCTGTAAGTGGCTGACTTCTCTGGAAAGGGTGTGAGAGCAAAATCAGCCTGATGCACCAGTTATCTCTATGCCGTTTATTCCAGATGTGTTTTCTGTGGAGAATTCCATATTACAAAGAAAAATATCCTCCAAAGCAGAATTCCTTGGGGTACCTTCGGTGTTTACTTCACAGAGTTGCTTCGCTTTTTAAATCTGGTGCTTTGCGAAATGAGCAAGGCTGCCTTCAAGGGTTCAAAACGTTATCTTCAGGGTGTAGCGGAGCCATCCACCGGTATGATGGTGACGATGGTATCATCAGCTGCCTTATCCTAAGCGAGCCATCCTTCTCTCCGCACCTTTCTCGCATTTGATTGCAAGAGGAGCTTACAGCTCGTTTGTTGTGTCGACTGATTTCTCCTGTTGCTGTCCTGGATGCAGATGCACGGAAATGCAACAAAATAAAATCAATAGACTAAGCTCGGTAGGAGCCTGAAAGATCTGAGTATTAAGACTGGGGAAAAGGGCAGAGAAGAACTTAGTGAGAGTGCCTGTCTCCACCCTGGTAAGACAGGTTTTGTGGGAGCTGAAGAAAATACGGAGCTTGAAGCAACTGTAACTAGGAGAGAAAGCAATCATGGAAACTCACATTCATCCACTGGTTTAACAAGTAGAAAAACGTGCAGCGGCTACTTAGCGCGACTTTAGAAGTGACGTTATGAGTTGGCCTAGTTTTCCTTCTTCGAAAATAGCATCATGGAATTTTTCAGTTGCCACAGAATGCAGCTGTCCTTGGGGATGGTTTGTATGTTAAGACACTCGTTAAGAAGGGATATACATTGATCTCAGTTTGTTCCAAACTGATTTTTCAATATTTTCATTGTGAAGCCGTGGAGCCTCCCTAGACGCCGTTGCCAGCTGTATTTTCAGGAAAAGGCTGCTAAACTAGGCAATTGAATGCTTGCCTCTCCTAAATTTGCCAGTGGGTCGTAGTCTGTTGCCAGAACGAAACTCCAGCTGACTTGGCTGACTGGCTGACTCGGTGCCGTCGTCCCGCTCCGAGGGAGTCCGGACGTGTGGCCGGCGTCCCTGCTGCACAGCGGTGGGTCGGCGCAGGGGCGCAGCCGTGGCTCTCCCAGCTGACGGTCGGCTCGCGCGTCCGGGCTCGCGGGCTGGCCTCGCAGGCAGTTTTACCCCTGCGCCCCGACGTAGGGCTGTCCGTCTCCGGCACCGCTGCCCGCCCTTCACCAGGCTCAGGAGAACCTCGCTTGCGTGCTTGCAGCCCCCCGATCTCTCCTTTCTGTCTTCACTCGTGCTCCTTTCTCTCTTCTGATCGCTCTGGATCGGGTTTCGTGCCTATACTAGGAGCCCTGCTGAAACGCCATTCCTCCTTCTCCGTTTCTTCGTTTTCTCGGGAGGCAGCACAACGTAATTCCTATAAGAACACTGCTATTCACGCTAGGCGCTAAACCTATGCCTAAATGACGTAGCTCACCGTAAGTCAAGACAGCCCTGCCCGCTGAATCTGTGGCTTTCCAGCTCTGCAGATGCAGGAGCGTGACTGCGGGAATAAGGTGAGCCGGGCTGCTCTCCAGGTAGCGGCCAGCCTTCGGGAGCGTGAGTCACATCTGGCCCTGCCGCTGTTTCGAGACGTTCTCCTTTTTGTGCGCTAATGAATTTGGACCGCTCCTCTGCTAGCTCAGACATCTGTTGAGATGAGAAAAGTGCCTCCGGAAGAGACACAGGAAAAGGCATCAATCTCTCGGCCGCGAGCGCGACAGCAGCTGTTGCATCGATTCAGCAGGATTAGGTGAACGCAGATCTCTTGTCTGAGAGTCTGGCGTCCTGGAGAGGCATCACCTCACTCTTCCGTGCACGGTGTGACTTTGACTAAATGACACTGGGCAGGCTCATCGTTGCACGGCGTTAATCTCCGCCTTGCACCTGCAGCTGTAAATCTCGGAGCCTGTGTATTCTCTTGTTTGCTGGGTTTTCTTCAAAACACGGGAAGCAGTCAGGGATTAAGCAAGGCGCCAGGCTGTAGCCTTCTGATTCTCAAGCTAACCCCATTCCTGCTGCTGCAGAGCAATCCCGCCTTCCCTCGCTTGCTGCGGCTAGCCGAGGTCTCCGAGGCTCTCCCGTGCCGGCTCAAGAGGAGGGAAGCGTCGGTATGTCACACTCGGCTCCGGTACACTGAATGAAATGTGTCCAAAGAAAGGATGCCACATCCAGATATACCCTGTTACTCCTTATGCAAGTAAGCACGTGTGAAGAACATATATAAATACACATACATATATATATCTGTAAGGAATGCTGCCGATATCGATGGCATTGGGTTGCAAAATTCAGCCCATGTATTTTACAATATAAAATAAGATTGTAAGAATCTTCCATATGAGAAATGCTTAGGGTTCTTTTCAGCTATACAGAGGTTTGACTGATGACAGCATTCATGGAATTAGACTTGGGCAGATCATAGCTTTATTTAATAGTAGGGAAAAAGCTGTGGTTTCGTTCTTTTAAAGTGGCACTCTAGGAAAGATACATGCTCTAACCCAGAAAATATATATATATATATTCTTTTTTAATACAGGAAACCATTTAGGAGGAGTACAGTTATGCCCAATTTTTGACAGAGGTGTTTATGTTAAAAGTTCAGTGTTTCTGAAAAAAGGATTTAGAAGGGAGGCAGACTTTATTGGTCTGCAAAGGGGTTACGGCTTTTAGAATACGCACGCTTGGGTTCACAGGGAGGCTCTGTAGATATATTTGTGCTTGACAGAAACCTGCCGTCTGATTCCAGCAGCGCGGTTCCAAGTCTCTAGAGGTGGCACAAGGCGAGGTTAGCAGCCGTGGGTTTCAACAAAATACGACGACAGAGCGTGTGGGGGAGATTTCCTTCTGGTGCGTCTCTGTTCCGTTTCCACTACTTCATTTGCTACACGCACAGAACTCCTCCTGCCTTTTCTTGGCAGAGGAACCCCAGCTGGGCTGGAGGAAGATGTCATTCCTCGCTCTCCTAATTTTTGCTGGATGATGCATGGTAGACAGGCTTTGATGTGTGCTGTGAAAAAAGAAAAACAAACAAACAAAAAAAATACACACCTGCACATGTGCATACAATGCCCTCCTGTGTTTTGTCTTCCCACCCAAATGTTTGCATAACCATTTCACTTGGTGAAAGAGCATGGACTAATCTTTTTCTGACAGGTAAGATCATGATGTAGAAGATGCAGGTGACTAGCAAAATAAAAAAGGAAGAGATAATGAACCAGCTAATTCCAGAATGAGATTAGGAAGGATTAGTCTGTCTAGCACAAATCCGCAAACAAACAGACTAGTTTGCTCTGCGCACAACAGAGAATATTGCTGTTGAGGGTCAGCCGTCGCTACTGTGTTAGGCAACGCACTCAAAGCTGCCGGGTGGGCGTTGTAGATGAACTTGCAAAGAACCTTTGTCTTCAAATGATTAATTTAAATAATTCGCTTCAGTGAGCAGTGCTGTGATCTCTTCCCACTTATAGGAAGGGGGCCGTTTCTCTAACTTTTGCTTGCGTCGGAATTACTTGCTCTGTGCTCTAGAGAGAGTGTTGTATAAGGAAAGATTGATTTCTCCATTACCTGGCGACAGCAGCTCCAACATGCAGGCAAGGGGGTGTCCAAAAGCACTCCTGTGGCGTTCAGCTGGCAAATCTGCAGGACTGCCTACGTGTAAATTGTTCATCTCAATGCTGAAACCACCCCTGGATTTAAATATTTGCAGGCGATATGCTCCCCGCAGTGCTGAAGCTCAGCAGAGTTACGCCAGCTTCAAGCACCTCTGGTTTTCCTAAGCCCTGGCTTAACGTGCAACGATTAGGATGCATTTTTCTTTGAATGCTCATTTTCCTTATAGTCCATTACAGGCAAAGCTTGTAACCGTGCACAGAGGAAGTCACAGCACGTGTGTTTCCTAACCGTCGCCTAATGACCTCTAGAGGCTGAGCTGTGTTTTGTGTCCCGAGTTCCAGTAGCGTGTGCCGCTACCAATGGGTAACGCACGTTTACTACTGCTGCAGATGTCTGTCTGTCCCGGAAAGTCAGCAGGCGTGTGCAGATGTGTGCGAGTGCGCGATTTGGACTGAAGGAAACAGTTTTACGTACCTTTTGGTGTTGGCGGGAGGGAGGATCGAAAGGAAACGGGTGGTTGCGTTTGTTATTTATTGCAATACAGAAAGTCTGTGAAAGTCTTGCCGAGCACAGCCAACAGTGTTACTTCTGCGTTAGCAAAGCTTTTGGGCGAGAAGCTTTCAGCCTGAACTCTGCCCTTCTACTGTCAGGACCTGTAAGTACCTACTGAATGAACTGAATGGAGAACGCTGGTGTCTTCACTGGTTGCAGCGCTCGCGCTGCAGGAAACAGCTCTCTCCTAAGATTTTTCCATAATGTCTCCTCCTGCTGCAGCATCCCTAAATTTTTGACAGAACTCTGAATTGTCGGGGTTGTGGCGTTCAGAAAAGCTCACCCTTCCAAAGCCGGGAAGCTGTCAGCATGGAAAGGAGATAGAAGACAGTTTTCCCTACGACTTCACAGTGAACCTAGGGGTTGGCTCTGTAATTAGTCTCATTGGGAGCAGTGTGATGTATAGACCAGATGCAAACTTGGGCAGCCTTCTGTAGAGCAGATTAGATAAAATATCTCACGTGTCTGTCTGCCTGGGAGGTTCTGAGTTATGCGTGTATATTTGGTTTTTGTAAGAATAATAATGCCATCTCCTGAACAGAACGCATCTGAGGACGCCTTCTGTGCTGCTCAGAAAGGGTACCTACTGATCCCCCTTCCCTGTGCCTCGGCTGAAGCCAGGGAGCACAGAACAAACTTTTTAGACCTAGCCAAAATGAATGATGATCAGATACAGTAAGTAACTTCAGGTTGATTGAGGTATTTGGAACAGACTTTAATGCTATGAAAAGATTCACTGGCTCTGTGAGCTCTTCTGAAATTTCCACTAGTGGCCTAGTGCTTAGCTGAATCATGAGCAACAGCACAAAGAAAGAGATTTAATGACTGGGCTGTAGGAACGTAGGCATCTTCTCACTTTGTGCCGCTGCTCTCATGTGTCACGCCGTCATCCCTTTGCCCTTACGGCCTAGTAAGTGCTTGGCAATGGATGCAGACTGCAGCATTTGCAACTGAGCTATGCTTAGTACCTATAACCTGGGTTTGATTCTGGCTGTTTGACTCTGAAGTCACTTAAGTGCTAGATTACGGACAAAAGGCAAACAAGAGAATAGATAAATCGCTTATCTTACCCTGTATTTTTCAGACTGGGCACAGCAATTTAGAGTGGCGCATTTAAGGAGCAGACCCCACATCCCAGCAAGGTGAGGAGAAAGGCAACACAGAGAATGAGGCTTGCTAAGTAATTATTAGCTGATAAGTAGCTCACATCAGCCTTTAAAGTCAACAGTTGTTTTCCGCTGTTAGCATTTCTTTTAAGGAGTAATGTACTTAGGTAGTGCCAGGAACAGCAAACAAAAAAATTAAAGTCATCACCAGGAAAAGTGTAGCTAGAGTGGGTCCTGCTCGGTCTCCTCAGAAGTCCTGGTACGTTTCATGGAGTACGCTGTGTGCCGGGCTGAGTGAAACGGTTGGGTTTTTACCACTGAGCCCAGTCAGCGGGAGGTTCGCGGCTTCTGTGGAAAGAAGTATGCAAGTTGCATTTCAGGAGGTGTGAGGCTCCGTGCTTGAAAATGTTTCCGGTACGACTTTTTCTTTTTTTTTTTTCCACATCTCAGCCAAAATTGGTCATTCCATTTCTTCCTAGAGTGAGGTTATTTTTTCTTGCGTTGTTGGGATTGCACACTTGAAAAGTATTCTGTGGGTGAATGCATGGAAGATCTTGGCGTATTGAGAATACCCTCTGTGTGCGGAAAGTGGCTACATATTAGAGAGGGGTGGAAAAAAAAGGAAGCCTTTCTGACTCGCTCTGCCTGCTCACTTGCACACAAAAAAGAGATTCTCCTCTTCGTTTGAACCGCAAAACCGCCTATTTAAGAAGGGAAGTGACGGCCAAACCAAAGGTGCTGCACAGCGCAGATAGTTGGTTCTTTCTGAAGTGACCTCAAGCTATTCCATTCATGCCGCGGGCGTAGCGATACGATGGCATTTCTGGTGTGTTTCCGTTGGAGGCTGCGCTCGGCAGCTTTGCCAGCTGCAGCAATTTTTAGCATTGGAACTTGTCTATGAATTTCCCGCTTGTGTGCTATCACAGGGTTCGCATTCTCGAGAGCGAGAGGACTTGCGGTTGAATTGTAAAGCTGTTTGCAGACATGGTCTCTCACCCACAGTGGCAGGCTAAGCTTCTGAAACCAACTGGGGACAACCTTGCCATTTGATGTGGGGTTTGGAGAGAGTTATTTACGTGTTACTGTGATGCTTAGGAGGGAAAGGCTTCTCAGCTAATTCAGCCAGTAGTTGAATCTGCTCAAGATGAATTGCAGCGCGGCCATCCAGCACATTTTGCGACATTGGCCCTGGTCCTGCTGTCCTTCCACAAGCAAAATTTACATTTAGTTTACTGGGAGTCTTGCCTGAAAGCATGTGAAGGGCCAGTCTGTGTACTCGTAACCTTGGCTTTCATCAGCTCCAGCGAAGAGAAAAAGGGCTTGAAAGCTGTGCCATCACTGGGGGAAATGCCCCGCTACTAATACGAGTCAAGGCGAGTGGAAGGCAAGACGGTCTTCTGCTTTCTATCCATTTTGCTGGGTTCATAGAGCAGGAAGATTCCCATGTATTTAAGGGCTGTATCATCTCTTTCTTCTAAATGGAAGAGTGGGGGAATGGGGATGCTCCCTGACTGTCGCAGAGCCAGAGACACGAGGACGGCCCTGTTCCCAGTGAGGACGGCAATACGTAGCTCGTGGTTTGCACTGTAAGATGTTCCAGACAGGCCTCTCTACTGTTGTTTATTGCTTAGAGCCTGTTGGTGCACTGGCTTAGGTTAAGGAAGAACTAAGTAGCCTGCAGCTGTGATTTTTTTTCCTGTCAATAATCCATGGTGATGTTTTGTTTTACTGTCGTAAGTGGAAGAAAGAGCTTTTGAGTGATCGCAGATATAGGCTGTTGAATGCATCCCCTCAAAAGCCAATTCCGAATGGTTCATCTGACATCTGGCCCTTGGCTCGTGTCTTCAAGGGACCCTTCTAGTATTCTGTGATATCCACAGGAGAGGATATTCCAACACTACTCTTTAAACAAAGAATTACAAAAATAGTCAGTCAGAAATTCTAGCTTAGTTGTTCCAGTGATGGGGTGTGAGAGGGAAACACACAACACCGCTACTTGAGGTCTTCTCGACATGAATTGGGCTGACCACATGACCTTTGAGTGCTAAAGCTGCAAGTTAAGCGTTGTGCAGCATCCCCAGTGAACGCTGAGGCATCCCAGGTCTGTGGCGCTCTGTAACACGTGCCTGATACGTTGCAAAAAGAAGGAGAGGGGAAATTCTGGGCTAGGAAGTGAAGTCTTTGGCCTAAATCTCCTTGGGGATGAATTTTATGCTGGAAATAAGAACCATGTGATAAATTAGAGAACCATATGAATTTTTTCATTGGGTATCTGGTGATTCCCCCTACCCCTACGCCACTAGAACAGTCTCTTCAGACTTCCTGCTTTATTTTATCTAAAGAAGCGGTGACTCTACAGGTCAGGATGTTGTGCAAGAGGGTGTTTCTGAAGCGGAATTAGAGTAGATGTTGATGTCTTACTATTTCTTGTAGAGTCTCTTCTTGGCGGCCTCGGAGAGCTGAGTTCCCTGTACGGCAGCGTAGAGCAGCAACTGAACGAAACCCTGAGGCGACGCAGGCACGCGGGAGACGACGACTACAACATCGAGGTGCTGCTAGGTGTGGACGACTCTGTCGTCCGATTCCATGGTAAAGAACACGTTCAAAACTACCTCCTCACCCTCATGAACATCGTGAGTATCTGCCATAGCGCTGCGCCGCATGTTTTGGAATGTAAAAGGCTTTTATCATCTCTTGCAGGAGTATCTAGGAGACCGTGCTTGAAACAAATATGATCATTTTGTCTGCTGTTGGATATGGTTCCCTCTTTGCAAGATGTTCCTTTAACTGATCTTTTCCACAGTAGTTTTCTAGGGCACAGTCTATGGTAATTCTGCGAATTTGGAAATACTTGAAAACAGTGGGGAAAAAATGTAAACTTGATCCATTTCTAATAATCCTAACTTCTTGGGACGACGCCTTTACGTTAGACCTCACGTGTAACACAGAAATGACAGAAACACTGCAATCAGAATGACTGAAGCATTACTTCTCTACCATGCCCTCAGCCGTTGGTCCAAGCTTTGGTCCATGTGGCTTGTAGCATAAGGTGTCCTGCACCAGACGCTGTTGCACAGCTCCCCTTTAGTGCTCGCTGTGCAGTGACCGCATCATGCGCGTGGCTACTCAGGTATGGAGACCTGAGGCTGAAAAGGTTACCTCGTACATTTTGGACTGAAAATGAGTTACTGTATCTTGAGAAGGTCTCTGCTCCCTTTGCAAGCTCCTCAGTCAGCTGAATAATGTATTCCTTCATAAGGCACTGTGCTGCCCACAATGCAAATCATACACATATGAAAGACTATACTGCTTAGGTCCAGAGGAGACCCCTCAAATATTGAGGGGCAAGCACGGGGCCAGGACCAAAGTCTACTCACAGGTATGGTCTCAGTGACATAAGACCCCCGTTACCTTATAGGTGTTTAGAGCCAGGTCCTTTTAAGGAAAAAACAAAACCAAAAACAAACAAACAAAAAAAAAACCAAAACAAAATCTCAGCACCACACAGCTTTTGCCTGTCTCAGTCCCATCTCAGTTTTCCAAGTCCACAAATATGCTGAGCATCTTTGAAAATCTGCCCCACCTGTTCTAGCTCCCAAAACGAGGGCCGGCAGTTTAAAAATTTAATCCATAGAATTTGAGAGGGGGAAAAAAAAAAAAAACACTTTAAACCAACTGATATCTTTTCCAGCATGATTCTGCATAGAATTATAGTAACGCTGTGTAGAATTATACTGTGCCATAAATGTAGAATAAGAAACTCCAGACATATGCACACATTGTAACTGAAAAACAGAATTTAGTCTGCTGGATTTACAGCCTGGAGCTTTGTTCAGTCTTAGGCCTTTCCTACTGTTCCTGTAATTGTGAGCTTGTACGTTTTAGGTCACTGCGGTATTTCAGCATGCCAGGGGGGTTGCGCTCTAACAATAGGCGAATGGGTGCTGTAGAATCTTGGTTTGATGAGAAGGGGCTAAGTTGAGTAACGTCTGTGCATTCGGTTCTGGAGCCCCAGGCATTTAATCGTAACTTCCTCCCCTCCTCTGACACGCACCCAGAAAGCCTTTGACGGCGGTGCGTTCGGAAGCTGGGTGTGAAGGTCTTTGGGGAGAACCAAGCCGCTGAACCTGGGCTGCTCTGCGGATCACCTCTGAGACCCGAGTGAATCGACAGCAAGACTTTCATGGCCATGAGTGTGCGTCTAAGAACTGTGTATCTTTGTTGTTAGTAGAAGGCTTTTCTTAGGCTCTTCTTTAGGCTTGAGGGAATCAGAAAGCACATGAGCAAGCCTTTGCTTGTTCCTGGAAGATCATCAGCCACTGGGGCGGTAGCTGTTGCAGTCCGGTCCGCTGCTGGCATCAGCAGACACAGTTCAGCACGGCTGAATTTGCCTGGCAGACATGCCCCTGGCTTTTGGTTCAGATTTAGGTTTGGATCTAGCAGTGTAAAGGTCCAAAAACTGAACCTGGCATATCTAAACGTGTCTTTTACTCTTCCTAAAAAAGGGAGGCTCTGGATGAGAAAGAATGGATGTTGCGAGCGTTCGTGGGGATTTTTGCAACGCTGATGGTAACTCGCTGAGACTGACCTTCCAAGCAGGGAAGATAAGGGCAGTTTTGCCACATGGAATGCAGCATATGCAAGATAGCTCCAGAGTAGCTTTGAAAGAACAAATATGTATGGGCATCGTAAGCAGCACTCAAGCGCAAAAAAAAGCAGTATTAAATCGCATTCATTCAACCCTGTTCCAAGACCAGTTATCCTGGGCACAGTGCCGTGCTGACACAACTGTACTGCTCTTGCTTGCTGTGCCATTGGAAGCTCCAGGCCTGGAGGTTCGGTTTCAGCTAATGAAATGCCCGAGATGTTTCCCTATACTTAACATTTGTACGTACTCTCGGCTTAAGAAACAGGCTGGAAGACCCAGCATCAGCAATGCACCTAAAACAGCTGTTAAGGGTCCGCGCTGGAAGTCAGAAGCCCAAACAGGCTCATTCGCTCCAAAGCAATAAAATCTAGCGTGGCCCCTAGCTTTTAGGTGAAGCTTTACCATTATCTCACAGCATGAACTGCCAAAGTCACTGCCAGCCAGCCTTCCAGAAGGGCTGAGGGCTAAAATCACGCGTTGGGGAGAATGTCGTTCCCCTGGAGTTGTTCCGGGTAGCTCGGTGCCCTCTCCGTTACAGGGCAGTTTCGGCTGAATTTCCTTGAAGTGACAGGATCGATGTTTTCCTGATCTTATCTTTACCACGAGCACATAAGGAGTTGTAGCCTCCGTCTCCCGAACCCTGCCATAGTGTTAGCACCGTTCCTAATTCCCAGCGGAACATCCCTCGGAGAACCTGCGCAAGTACAGCGGCAAAGCAAGCAGAGTGAAAACTGGCAGAGGAGTGGGAAACGGGGTGCAAGTAGGACCGAGAAAGCCTCACCCCCCTTCCTCTCCCCACCCCAGTTTGTGGTGGGGCTGGTTATGCCCCAGGGCCAAGGCAGCCCTTCGGTGACTCTCTGGGTCAGTCAGGAGCCGGGTGCCGTCCCTGTCAGGCGCTGGCGTGCCAGGATGCTGTTGAGGTCGCTTCGTGCAAGAGGAGAATCGGTTTTCACCACTGTTTGTTTAATGTTTTATGGGAGGGTGGCACTGTCAGTGTATCCGGTGCTTTGCAGCTAGCTCTTCTTTTGTGCGGTGTCGTCTCTCGTAATGCGGCTCTCCTCTCCTCCGCACAACCTAAGAGAAACCTCTAATGGAAAGAGGATCTGGAATCGCTGCATTCGTTTTAGAGGAACTTCATTTTTCAGCTAACAAAAGACAGAAGAGCGAAACATTCATAATGATCGTTTTCAGCAAGAGGTAGCTAGTACACTTTCTTAGGCGGATACTTAAAGCTTGATGCTTTGAGCTCTGCGGTGTTAGGTCTGACATGAAGGGTCCTCTGCGTTAGGCAACTGACATTTGTTACTCCCTTGGGTGGTTACTTAAGACAAAGCTTCCCTGGATTGAAGTAACTGAGATCAGAAAGATACGCACAGAGGGCATCAGGTTATTCTGAGGGATTCTAAGCAGGTTTGGACTTGGCAGAATTTATATCTTTAAATATTTTTTTTCTTGAGAATAAACCGAAATTAGCCAGTAGAGTGGTACTTCCGTGCATCGTTCATTCTCAAATCGCAAATTGCTTTTGATAGAATTCCTCTTTTGGTGATCACTATCCACTCAGCATTGCAGTTTTGCAGGTATCACCTTCTTTCTAAATAACAATTTTATTTTGTTGTCCACATGCTGAAGTCAATGAGAGCTTTATGATTAGCCTCAGTAAGAACAGACAGTGCCAGGTACGTCTAAAAATTCTGCCATGGTTCTCCGTGCAGACGCGCTCCCTGCAGTTCTTCATCTCTCCATCACTTGCTCTCATTTTTCCATTCGCTCTGCCTCTGTCTGGAAGGGCATAACAGGGCCTAAGCACATAACTTTATTGAGAGATCTTTTGACTTTTTCTAGTCTCTAACCGGCTCACTTGCCTGATAGTTATTACCTCAAATAAAGGAGAAAAGTCAGCTCAGCGCTCATTCTTTTCTGTGCAGTTCCACATGGAAATGGGAGCTAACGCTGGTGACCGACTACAGCATGCGTAAGGGAGACAGGTAATCCACAACATTTTTCCGTGCGGATCTGCCGCGCTGTTCTTGCTAGCAGCATTTCAGAAGTGGCAGTTTCCCCCGAGCAGTGACTTGTGGCTGTGCTAAACTGCACGGGTGATTTGTTTTGCTGAAGAATGTGAAATAGGAATTAACGTAGTTTTGGCAAACGTGGAAGCAAGTTAATTTTTGAATCCAGAAAGTTTGAGATGAAAAGTTACTGTTTGTGTGAGTAACAAAATATTCTTGACACGGTACTTGCAGGGAGTCCTTTTCTTTTTACCACATACCTCGTGAAACACCAACAACAGGTCTTTGCTGAAGATGGTTTCAGAGTATGGTCATCTTCGTTTTAAAAGCATTTCACTTTGTAAGCAGCAGAGCTGATACGCTCTCCCAAAACCCTTCCATCTTTTCTTAAACGTCTGTGGCTCCATCTACAGGGAATGGATGTCAATACAGAGCCTGTGCAAGCTGAAACACCGCTTCCCGGAGAAGCTGCAGGTCGACAACGGTAAAGACCGTTACCTCTTTTGGGAGGAATGCTTCTGTAACAATTTTGTCGTTCCTGTCAAGGTTTTAACAGTGGTGGTCTTTTTTATGTGATTTTTCTAAACAAGATGCAGGTAAAACAGGAGATGAGAAAGAAAACATGATGCAAAATAAATGCAGGGAGAGATGACGGACTCTACTACTCTACTACAAAGAGTAGTGCGCTTTGAAAAATTCTCCTAATAAAAAGGTTGCCAGAAAAGCCCAAGTTCAGCACTGTTCCTGCGCATTCTTTTGCCTCTGCTCAGTGGCCATCCCGGAGGCTTGTCTGTGGGGCCGAGCCTACGAAAGACAGAGCAGGCAGCGGGAGTCTCGCTGCCGACTTGACTGGGCTGCGGCTTGGGTGTTGAGCTGGAAGGGGAGGAGGAGGAGGAGGCAGCTTGTGTTCTCTCACTTGAAACCTTTGAACTGTTGTCTCCTAGCCCAGCTTTCTGTGGCAGGCAGGTGTGCTCGAGCAGCACAGTTCGGAAGAAAATCCCTGCTTTGCTTCCTCACGTTTCAACGTCACGGTGAGCACTGAGGGATGTTCTTTATGGGCAGATAGCCTGTTCTGTAGGTGGTGACTTTTTCTTCCAAGTTCAGGAGTTGTCATTCTTGCCTCTCATCCAGCTGGTGGGTTATGCTGTGGAGCTGAATTGCAGGGCTTCAAGAATGGCCCCGGCCCTCTCTCTTCATCACAAGACCGAAGAGGCTGTGGAAGCTCTTCCTCCCTCCTTCACAACCCTGGTTTGTGATATTTGATTTTGTCAGGCCTATAACTTACTTTGTTGTCTGTCAAGATTACTAGTTAGGCAGCTGTTTCTATAGCACAGAGTCATCACTCGCTTCTCCCGTGTGCCAGTTTACATCATTTTTAATCTAATATTGCCCTCAGCCTGTGGTAAAGACTAATGGCGTGTGAAGGCGTCACCAAAAGAGCACGACTCACTCCTTGCCATTTAATCTAGTGATTTATACCCATGGATGGGCAGTAGACAAGTAGTCGACTATTTTTTCAAAGCTGTTTCATTTCCAGTGATGTGAACAGTAGAGCAGCTGATGGCATTAATCGTTAAATTCTGAATTACTCAACATTCCTTCACTGCAGAATACTAATTAAGAAACAGCACACAGAAATGTAAGTAGTTTCATCGAGGCAGAAACAGGAGGTCGTTGAGACTTTGTGGTCCCCAAAACCCAAGGAGAGTCAAATGAAGGATTTGGTATAAGCAGAGAGGAACTTGCTGTGAGTGAGCAGAGGAAGGGAAGTGTCGGCAAAGCAACTTCTGTAACCTTCCTCAGTCAGTTCAGTTTCTCTTAAATTATTTCTGTTGAAATATCTTGGTAATTTTAAAAAGTGACCAAAGATGCCATAGATTGTAAGAGAAGGAGATGAAGAGCTGGTAGTCAAGGTAATACTGTCCTCATAGAGAGCTTTTCATCAAAAAATATCAAAGGAGGTCACTACAGGCAGGACCTCAAACACAGAACAGGAAAGCAAACTCAGTCTGAGTCAACCAGTAACAAAAAGAGGAGCAAGGGCTGTGCGTCTGCGGCTCGGTGTCTGTCCCGAGTATGAAAGGCCAGCTACCAAGAGCTCCTACTGCAAGAGCTGCTCAGAGGACCCATCCAACATACCTTGGGGATGCACGGGTGACTGTGGGTGAAGAGGCAGCAATTTCTGTGGCAGGTGAGAATCCAGCCACGTTTCCTTTAGGGAGGAGGTCTGGCTAGAGGGTGCCTTCGATTTCACCATTGTTGTCTTATGAGTAGGTCAGGTGGGGAAGGTGGGTTCACCCCTGACTTTCATACTGCGTAAACGTGGGCGAGTGGCCACAGCAGCTCTGAAGTCCCTTGGTGCTAGCAGTTATCTCCCCTTCCCAGCGCTCCTTCCTGCAGCCTTACAGCTCATTTGCCGGGTGCATTTATTTTGTCCGTTGGAACAAATTTTTATCCATTCAGTAAACAGACACTTCCCCGCTTTGTCTGCGGAGTCTCACGGTTATCGTGGCAGTGAGAGTGCTGACTGACGGCTTCTTGTGCATATTGCTAATGAATGCACTTTTTTTTTTTACCTTTAAATACCACAACAGAGGCTATATGGCCAGTTGGCCATCTGCGATCTGTTTCTCAAGCTTACTCTAGGGTGTGATTTATACATGCATTTTGTACCAGTATCTTGGAATGTCATTTCTTTTGCCATTATAACCGCGGTGTAGACGCCGTTACAGCAGTCTGAAAGCACTGCAGTCTACACTGACGTTTTCAGCATTTTTTTTTTAGATTCGTGTCCTTCCGTCAAGGTTACAGGTCTGCAGAATTTCCTGTGTTTCGGTCACAAGAGTATACACGAACTTGCTCCTCGTGGGAATCCTGTAGCGGAGCCCTCCAAAGCGATCCACAGAGAATGGGGTAAAAGAAAGGTGTTGCGGAGAAACCTTGAAGACGACTTGAATCTTTAGGTCAATTCCAGGATCCTTTTTGTCTCTAGGAAAGTTACTCCTGGGAAGCGTGTTGTTTCTTGGCACAAGGGAACATTTTGTGAAGTTGTGAACGTTTTTTTCTGACCCAAGCCTTTGTGGGAGCAATGCTGTTGCATTAATGGGGAGAAAATGAGAGATGAATAATTGAACTTTGGAATAATTGCTTCACGAGACGGGCAGTCTGAGTTACGTGCTCACTCCTTGTAAAACTGTCCCGCTGACAGTCTGTTCTCAGCTGGTCCTAGAAGGGATTGCATTTTTGAAAACCATGGGCTAAAATCATTGTGCCAGGTCCCACAGTCTGGACAACTCAGAACTGCCTTTTTCCCTGAGGGGAAGTTCTGTTTAGCCTGACTAAAAAAAAAAAAAAAAAAACACCTCTAAATCCTGCTCAAATATACCAGCCTCTGAACAGTGGTATTTACTTTTCACCAGTTACTCATAATATAATGTTTATTTTGTTTTGAGGGGGATGAGTACCTTCATTGATGATCTGCAGATGGTTTAGCCCCTTAATTTATACTCTGGTGGCAGGACATTTCTCACCTTCCCAGACACAAGGAAGATCCTGAAGAAGAACAATTTTTGACCCGTCCACATATTTCTGGTTTTTTAACTTCACTTCCACAGATACTCTTTTTAGTACAAAAGTGACCACATAATTCTAATTTATCTCTAAAAATTCGGGCAGCAGTATTAGTTGCTTCTTTAAAAAAAAAAAAAAAAAAAAAATTTTAAAAACAAGGACCACCATGAAATATTTCAGTTGTTCAGTCAGCAGTGGAACTGTAGCGTTACCTCTGGATTTCTGTCTTGTGGCTGGGCTGTCTAATGGGACGTACGCTTTTCTTGTGCTGGGAGTGTTCTCCAAGCTCCTGTCTGTGTGCGTGATGAAGGACACGCTGTCTTTCCTTCCTTGTGAGCAGTAATAAGACTGTTATTTTTAATCATCTGCTTATTTTCACAGAATTTCTGGATACTTAACTTCTTTGAGATCTTTATTGTTTTGCAAGTGTTGCTGGAAAGTGGTAAACAGGGCCAAAATTTATTTGGGCATTAGAACTAACAGAGGGGGTGACTATCTAATCTTTATTTCCTTTGGAAATAAGGCTAAAAGGACTTGAATTGAAATTCTGCCTTTAAGTGATGTGTAGGGATCTCACTGGAGACCTCTGCAGACCGAGCTTGGTGCAAAGCCACGGGCGGTTTTATGAGGACTCCCGGTGAGCTTTGATGTTGGCGCTTTCCTGTATGTTTTCTGCAGTCCTTGAGGACTAGAGCATTGAGGTCTCATGAGGTTGCCTTATGGATGGGTGTTTTCTCAGGCCAGCAGTTGTTTTTGATGTAGTAAGTCTTTCCAGATCACGTAAACGTTACATGCTTTCATACAGCTGGTGATTTTCTTTTTTTTTCTTTCTTTTTTTTTTTTTTAAATGGAATGCGTTGACTTGCAGAAATCAAGTATATTTGGAGATATCATTACCCGGTAAGGTATATTACAGCGTTTATGTGTCTGGCAATGCTGTTAACTTTAAAACTTTCAGATGAAAATTTCCAAAGCATTTCTGGGATATGGAAACATTTTGCCCATTAATTTTAAGACTGATGTAGATTCAAGAGTACTATTTGCATCTTTAAAGCTGAACAGATGCGTAGGTGTGTGCAGGAATGGAGCCTCGTTGTACGTGTCGCTGTCTAAATATTCTGCCCTCCCAACCTAAGGCTTCAGAATGCAAAAATGGCTTTAAGTCAAATCCTCAAGTATTTTCCAAGGGCAAACCTATGCTGGAGTTAATGGCACATTTCCTTGAGTGAGAGCTACTAGCAGCAGAATCTTTTACAAAATGAACAAAAATATGCTCACTCGCTCCCTCTCCCCGCTAAAATACTCATCCCATGTGTTTAAACTGATTGAAGTGAGACAAATGGTTGATGAAGCAAATAGGGACAGAATCTGGAATTCATCCACAGTTAGAGTGGCCAGGTGGCATAGCAGAGGTGGCCACGTGGGATGGATGGTGAAGGGTTTATCTGTTGTTAAAGCAAACTCTATCTGCTTTTAAATCCCTCGGCGAACTTGAACACACTGCAATAACCTTGCTTTCAGGAATTGCCTCATTTCCCTCATTACGTTTATCACGAGTGAAATTAAGCATTCGGATAAGCATTTGCAGTGTTTGAACTTGAAGTCTCTTTTTTCCCCAGTCACCTTTTCTATTGGCCCTGATCCAAAGGCCGTTAAGCTTGAGAGGAGTCTTGACACGTGCTTCAGAAAGTTCTGTGTGAGGGGGTGTGCGATGACGGGGAGTGTAGTCTACACTTCTCACTGCACGGAAAATCTTGGAGACTTGAATCCTCTTTTGAGAAGACTGCAGCAGTATAAGCTTGAAATAACATATCGTGGCCTCGGAAGTTCCCTAGGTGTCATCAATGGTTTTGTGGTTTTAATTTTTCCTTTTTTTTTCCCCTCAGGTGAATGAAATTTACCACGATGAATCCCTGGGTGTTCACATAAATGTTGTGCTGGTCCGAATGATCATGTTGGGCTATGCGAAGGTAAGCGAGCCTCTGAACCAGTTCTCCGCCTTCGTCTGCTTTGTAATTGTCGTCCTTGCGAATCCCAGGAAGGGCTGTGGAAACAGAAGTCTGCTGCACGGCCAGTTCCAGAGAACTGCTTTCCCCGCTTGGCACGTGCTAAATGTGCTTGTGCCCTCGTTCCTGGGGTGGACCACGAGTGTCCCTTTTGTGAATCAGGTGCAGGACTGGCTCAGCCTGCTCAGGCTTGCAGCCTGAATTCCTGCCCCTGGGAGTCCTCAGGGAATTACATCCATTTGGTAGAAGCAGTCGTCTTGGTTGACCAACACAGCTCGCTGGTGCACCCCCCCCAACAGTCTGCTGGCGTAACTGCCTCCTTTTCTCATTTTGAGTGTATCCCTTTTGCTGGGCCACAGCACCCTCCTCCACCTTTTACCCTGGATGGTTCTTGTAACATTGATTTTGCTGGCAAAATACACTCGGAGAGTTTTGAAACAAATGCTTGTTAAATTGTTCAGGATGAGAGGAAAGCGCTAATGCCATTCAGGGTTTGATGAGAAAGATCGTATCTGTTCCATTTAACTCAGGCATTGAATTTGGGCAAGTCAAAAGACCAGCTTGATGTTTGTCTTGTAATTAAATTTACTGAGCTTGTAGGCACGCACTGTAGCAAAAGAATCACAGAACCAGATGTTTTATCTGTGTTCATCAGCACCCATTTACTGGCACTACAGTGTTTTGCACCAGCTGAGGCATTGTCCTCTGTGTTTATGTCATGCGCGTCCTCCGCACAGGCTGTGTGCGTCACTACATGTCATTCATCTCAACAGAGTCACCCTGTCGTCTGGCAGTCCAGAATGTAAGCAAGTTCCAACAAAAGAAATAAAAACGTCCTTATTCAATCCTCACATCAAGTTGTGTGCTCCTCCTGCACGTTACGGGCTATAGGCAGAAAGGCAGTTATTTTCATAGATGGTGGGAACGCTCATTAAACTGTCTTCAAAAAAAAAACAGACCCCAAAGATGTACTATTACACATGCACGGTCACTGTTAACATACACGTTTTTTTTTTTCTCATAGGAAAGAAGGCTGCCTTAGAGCGATAGGGTATTAGGAAGAGAGAAATGGGGACCTGGTTGGTGCTCCAAGAAAGCCAAAACTTGTCTGAATTTCCTACCTTTAGGACCTCCTGGGTCTAATGTGTTGCTCTTTCAGTCCATTAGCTTGATTGAAAGGGGGAATCCCTCGAGAAGCTTGGAGAATGTTTGCCGCTGGGCATATCAGCAGCAGAAGTCGGACCCCAATCACTCTGAGCACCACGATCACGCCATCTTCTTAACCAGGCAAGATTTTGGGCCTGCTGGTATGCAAGGTAATGCAGCTGACCTGGAGCAAAACTATCTGGACTTGGTGTTTCTTAGCTAGCATCTGCCAGAAAAGAGGAAAATTTAAAAATTGCACTGTTATGTGATCCTGAGACAATAACCAGCCTAGGTCTTTATTCAGCAAATACTTGAGGAAGTATTCAATTTTAAAGATGTACTGAAACCTGGTCGCGTTGGGGAAAGCATGTACGTTCGTCATAACTTTCAGTTCCCTGTTCTGGCTTTAGAGAAAGCCCATGCGGACAGTCTGAGCACATACTCAGTAATTACTCTGTTGTGGAGAGCAAGTACTCCTCCCATTCATTTTACATACTTTTTAAAAAGCAAGTGGGTCTTGCCATGGTAGTCCTTGCTGTTTCTATGTAACCGAAGCAGAAGACGTTCCTTACTTGAGAGATGTAAGTAAATAGCTACTTACTGTCTTCAAACACCAGATGTGTGTGTGCGTGTGTGTGTGTGCACGCGCAGGGATCGCTAGGAATGCACTTTGCATTCAACTTCACTTTTATTTTATTGCAGCATTCGCTGTAGATTTCTTTTTATAGATAACGTACCACCTATTTCGATACCTGCATTAATCTTTTTGTCTCAAGGAACTAAAGATAACGGGAAGTAAATTCACAACGTGTGATTTACGTCAGTGCAGATAAATGTGATTTATGTCAGTGCAGATATAGAAGAGTCTGGGCGAGACCGTGTTTTGGCTGCCCAGTTGGAGATGTCTTAGATACTCGCGTTCAGTACCTCCATGTTCCCTTCACCGTTCAGGGGGAGATAAGGGTCTGAGTTCTCCTTCAGGTCTGGGCTGGCGTGCCTGGCGTGAAACTGGTTAGGTTGAGATGGTAGGCAGACTCCCCTGTCTTCAGAGAGGTTTTAGCTTGTACTGAGGAAAAGACATGCAATATGCACCAGGCAGATGAAGGTACTAATATGAACACATGCAAAAAATCCCAGCCTATAGCTCTACCTCTTAATTGAACAGGAACCTTGTGAATGTTTGGTGATAAAAGTGTAAGGGCCTGAAGTAACGCGGATGTCTGTGGAATCGATCCCAGTATGTCAGAGCCATTTACTCTGTTTGACAGCAATTGCAAAGACAGAGGAAAAATTGACAATCAAAAGAAAATAATCCTAGGTTGTTCTCAGGTAGTAAGTTTATTGGGGGGTCTCGTTTGAAATAAATGTGGTGGTTAAAAGAATCGGACGTGATTTCTCTCAACAGGATATGCTCCTGTTACTGGCATGTGTCACCCGGTCCGAAGCTGTACTCTCAACCATGAGGATGGGTTTTCATCAGCTTTTGTTGTTGCTCATGAAACCGGTCACGTGTGAGTCTAACTTTCACAATTAGATTGTCAACAAAATATGGTACTGCATCTCTTGTTTGCTTCAAGTAGTTTAATTTTAATGGCTGTATGAAAGCTATCCTAATTTTATTTCCATCTCCTTGGCACGCATCACTGGTTTAAAGAGTGAGAATTAAGTGGGGGAAGAAAGGAAGGGGAAGAGAGAAGGGGAACTTGTTTTCTCCAGGGTGAGGAAGAAGTCAGTAAGAAACCTGGAAGGCCCAGGCAGTGGAGACAGTAGCTTGTCAAGCATCCTTAATTTCTTTCTTATTGGCTGAAAGTGCTGATTTGTTAGATTTGGCACCTCTTCAAAAATGATACAACGTTAAGTTGGGAGTAACTGATTAAGCAAAGGTCTCTGTGAGCTGTCTGGATGAATTTGTGTCAAGCCCTGAGGATCTGATTTTCTGTCATCTTTAAGTAGCGCAGGCTACTTGTTCAGTTCACCGGGAGGAATTTAGCCCAGCTGGAGATGACGAGGTCACTTCCATATTAAGCTGTACCAGGTGCACGCTTGGAGATGTAATGTGCTACCCATGTTAGCGCTTCGGAGATGCAACATGATAGCTATGTGTTTAAAGAGGTGCTTTTGATAAATGAGTATACAAACGTGAACAAGTCAATGTCTGAAGGAACTGCTCCCAAAGGAGCAGAATTGTTTTCCTTTATCCAGAGCGTAAGAGGTCATCATTGTCTAGTTAGTCCATTCCTGGTATTAAAAAATAAAACGAAGTATATGTTTTGGCATCAGAGATGAGCAGTTTGAAATGCAGGTTATACCCGTAGAATGCAAAGAACAATTTCATCTTGCGTGATTACAAGTGCGTGAGAAAGTTTACTTTCCAGTTGTTTTACCAGTTGAGGAGCGGAACCTGCCTGGGCTCTGATACCGGTTCTTTGTTACAGGCTGGGAATGGAGCACGATGGGCAAGGGAACAGATGTGGGGACGAGACGGCGATGGGGAGTGTTATGGCTCCCCTGGTGCAGGCTGCCTTTCATCGTTACCACTGGTCCAGGTGCAGCGGCCAAGAACTCAAAAGATACATACAGTAAGGACCTGTGGGCACGCAGCGGTAGTTGTGTTACTAAAGGAAATGGAAGCCTTTGCAGCTCTCGGGAGGCAGGGCCAGTGTGCTGCCCTCTGCTAGACAGTGAAGAGGAGAGGAGCGGCAATCCCAGCGTGAAGGAGCAGGCCCAAGTGTCACAAACGGGATCTTTGGCTGTGGAAGCCCTTCTTACAGACACAGCGGTGCTGGGGCCGCAGAGGGACTGAGGAACGGGGTCTGCTTCCAAACAGGGCGCCAGCCTGCAGAGCCTTACCAGTAGGCTGCTCTGTGCAACACCAGCGAGACGCCGCTGTCTCCGCGTCTGGCCTCCTCCGGTGGAGCGGTTTTCTGGTCACCTTTTTTTGCCATACCCTTTGTTCCCCTTCAACTCTATCTTAGAAAATCTGTAAACCAGGAGCGGTGCTCCCTCACTTGGCCTGCACTCAAAGGCCGTTGTCTCCTCTGGGGGATGGTAGCAGGAGTCTCTCTGGCGGCCTTTGCGTCAGGTAGCTGGTGTTTTCCCTAGGTTTTTGATTTCTCTAGGAGGTATGCTGTGAAACTGGCAGGATGAGGCCCTAAACTCAGAAAGGGAACTAGCAAAAGTTGTGGAAGAGGGAAGGCGGCATGTGTGCGTGTGTCTGAATTAGGGAGAAAAGGAGAACAGATCTCCACCCTGCTGGCGCTAGTCTCCCTCCATGTGTGTACCTCTTCATCCAATTGTTACTCAGGCTTCCTTCTCCATTGCAAATAGCTGGTTTTTCCAGCCAAAAGCGAGCAGATGCTTAATGAGTTGACCCACGTCTCCTACAGATGAAACCCTATTCGTAACACAAAGGGTAAAATAGTACTTGATTGAGACCTTAGAGTTTAAAGTGAAATATCCCAGTGCAGGAGGAGCAGCCCACCACTGTTGCTATTTTAAGACATCAGAGTTAAATGGGAATGAGAAAAGAGCAAGCCTTATTCTTGCCCTTTGCACAGGCAGGGCTTCATCCCTCTGAATACAGTAGAAGTCAGGTAAGAAGGCCTGTTCTCAGGCTACTGTTTCAAAGCTCTGTAAAGCCAGTGGAAAGATTCCCTCCGACTAGAGCGGGCTTTGTATTAGGCCTTATATTAGGAATGACACTCCAGGTCAAAGCACGTTGAGAAGTTGCCCTTTGGCGCTGGGAGCGGGGGAGTGTTTGTTTTCTACATCTGGTGATGGGAAGGTAAAGCGCAAAATTTCACCTGTGTCGCTAGGGCAGGGAGGGGCTGGAGGTGCCTCTCCACAGTCTCCAGCAAGTGCAGGGCTTTTGCTGTAGGACCTTCCCATCCAACGCTCAGTCACGTTGCACTAGGCAGTATTCCTACAGAAGGGACTGTCTGTGCTTTGGGGAGCAGTAACTATGTAAACAGGACAGAAAACAAGTTGGAGGAGTATTGCCTCACCAAGAGTAAGTACTTCGATCTTGCTGATCAAAAAAAAAAATCACTACATTTTTTCATGATTTTTTTTTTTTCTGTGTGTCTTTCCACAGCTCGTATGACTGTCTTCTTGACGACCCTTTCGAACATGATTGGCCCAAGCTTCCTGAACTGCCAGGCATCAATTACTCCATGGACGAACAGTGCCGCTTTGATTTTGGCGTTGGCTATAAAATGTGCACAGCGGTATGTCCGAGGCAGTCATTGCGAAGACAAACGTGCATTCAGCAAGTTGCTGTCTGGCCTTATTAAAAAGCTGCAATATACGCATTTACTCGTAACTGAAGAGCAGCTAAACGGATCTATAAGGAATAGAGAGATCTTTATGGGTGAAACCCAGTCATCTGGGTCGTTTGCTTTAATGGTCAAGTGGATGGCAGCATGGTCCACGAGACACAGACGTGTTAGTGATCCCAAGGAAGGAGAGAAAAAACCCTCACGTTCCTCCCACTTCTGCGTGTCTTCTCCTTTCCTCTTCGTACCAGCTCAGGAGTAGGGGATGCAGGGAGTAACCACTGCCCTTTTCTTTCTGAAGATACTGTATTACTGGTAGCCGTGTGTGTGACATTGACTGACTGGGTGGGTTTGAATCCTTACCTGAAAAGTATTAATAATCTAATGTTGGGTTTCATCTCATAAATGTTCTGCATTTCAGTTCCGAACCTTTGACCCGTGCAAGCAGCTGTGGTGTAGCCATCCAGATAACCCGTATTTCTGTAAGACTAAGAAAGGACCTCCACTCGATGGGACAGAATGTGCCCCTGGAAAAGTGAGCATTGTGTTTTCGCTATCTTTGCATTGAAGAAAAAAAAAAAACCAAAACACCACACCAACAGTTGCATTCATTTGGGTTGAAAGGCACAGAGGAAGACAGGGAATTGTCCGGCATCCCCTGGGTGGAGCCAGGGGAAGGGAAAAGAGGGAGCTGTGCTCTCCCAGTGTGATACGAGGTTTGCCGTAGTACAAAGTAAATTTGGACGTAGAAACCCCAGTTGAGGTGTAACCCATTCTCAGCCTCTTCTGTGGCCTTTCTGTTACCTTTTTTTTTTTCATTCTTGTCTCACCTGCGAAGTGCGTATAAAGTGTCTTTAGGAATCCACGGTAGCAGATAATGCCTTTACTGTGGGACCATTCTTAGTGCTTGTGGTCCAGATGTACTGTGGCTAAATGTTTGTGCAGGCTTGGGATTAGCTCTTTATTTTTCCCTTGTAATATCCCCATTAGTGGGCGTCCTACTGCTAATTCATTTTTAATTATAAAATTATACTCAACTAAGTGTTTGTTTAGCAAATTCCGTGTATTTTGAGATACAGGAGAGCCACTTACACCATCTGAGCATGCCATAGCCAGCGGCAAAACAACACCCCACCCAGGGACTAGCCTATATGCGTAAGTGTGATATTTGGCCAGTATGAGGGAGGAAAAAAAAGGAAAAAAACAACTAATCCTCAGCAAAAATTTTATCCTGCTAATATTCAGAACACTCAAATTCCTTCAGAAAGGCGGTAGCGACTAAGACTCAAATGAAACAAAGACTTTTTTGTTATAGTAAATATCTTATAATTTATTATAATAAATTTATAAATAATATAATATATAACATAATTTATTATAATAAATGTATAAATTATAATAAATTTAAGGGAAGAGGAGGGTGGAACACTTTGAGCTTCGTGTGTCTGCCCATGGAAGGGCTCAGGTTCGGCAGTGCCGCCGGCGCATTCACGGAGCAGACTGCCTTTGGGGAGCGGGAGCCCCGAGTACGTAGACCCTCACTCCCTGTGTCCCCAGGAAGGTTTCTGCTTGCACCCTGTTCTCTGACGTGTCCCTTCTCAGCCCATGAGCTCACCTCTGTGTGTTTTTAATTGTACTGCGACTATACATTGGGTTTGGGTTTTGTTTCTGTTCTCATCTGTTTTCCCTGCCTGATTTCTCGCAGTGGTGCTATAAAGGTCACTGCATGTGGAAGAACGCTAACCAGCTGAAGCAGGACGGCAACTGGGGACCCTGGACAAAATTTGGCTCCTGCTCACGAACCTGTGGAACTGGGGTTCGCTTTCGAACACGCCAGTGCAACAATCCAATGTAGGTCCTCTGGCTAGGTGGTAGTTCCAGTCAACTAGGAATTGTTACGGGTGTCAGTTTAAATGGCATTTACTTTTTCTTTTTTGGATGGTGTCTGCCAAAACTCACGTTCTGTTAAGCCCCTTGAAATACGGCTTTTTGCAGGGAGCCAAGTTCAGTTTTGGAGAACCCAAGAATTTCCAGAGGAAAGCCTATGGAAAACCATCCCAAGGATTTAGCTGATGTGGAAGAGAGTGAAGAGTACATAGTGTGTGAGCTCAGCAAGCTGCAGGATAAGCTTAGATAGTCTCCAGTTGCAAATCGACTGTTAGCAGCATATCTGTGCGTGTGTATTGCTTAACGCGTTTCAGGATATGCCGTGGGGACGTACGGGCAAGCACGGAGGTTCTACCGCAAGCGTGCATCTGTGTAGTGTGACTGCTCTGTTTCCATTCCTGTCACTTCACGTGCCTTTCTTGCAAAATTGTCTCTTAAAATAGAGTGTGAAACTTCAGCTAAGACAGAAGAAAAATCCCTGGAGCTCATGTCCAGAGGGTTTTAGAATCTCATGAATGTTTTCTCTTCACAGGCCCATTAATGGAGGTGAAGATTGTGCTGGTGTCAATTTTGAGTTTCAACTTTGCAATACTGAGGAATGTCCGAAGCACTTTGAGGACTTCAGAGCGCAGCAATGTCAGCAACGCAACTCCCACTTCGAGCATCAGAGCAGCAAGCACCACTGGCTGCCATATGAACACCCCGACTGTAAGTTCTGTTCTTGGCCTTTATTACAAGTCAATCCTGGAATTGCAGGGCTCTTGTTCATCAGCCATGCAGAGACCAGAAATAATGGGGGTGTGAGCGAGCATAGGTGAGACTAAAAAGCAGGAAACGACGATGGCCCCGGAAGGAAAGAACAGGCGCCATGCGACACAGTTGTCGTGTCCCCAACCCCGGGGGAGCTAGCTTCCCCTGACTTTCATCCTCCTCTTAGTGAGAACATGATGTAGCAGGAGGCTTGAGGCTCCTGCTGGAGCAGTTGATGGATGCTCATAGCATTCAAAGCACTGCACTGTCGAGCCCTGGCACTCCTCTGTTGGGGCAAAGTGTGGAAAAGCTGCAGGCTGGGTTGTGAAAAACTCTTCCTGCCCTCTCTCCCGTACAGCTGTTCGTCTACCTGAGTGCAAAGGGTCGACGCTTGATCGTGGCTGCTGAAACTATTGACGGTGTTTTCCTAACGGCACCGCTTGAGATGTCCTTCGTAGTATTTTCCCACTCTTCAGTGGGTTGGCCCGATTCTGTCAGTCTTCACTACTAACATTAATCTAACCCAGTAATTACCTTGAGCGACAAGGACAGCTTCAAGCACAAAGACAGATTCCTAGTTCACTGAAAGGTGTTGCGGAGTTGCTGGCGTTTCTTCCTCGGGTATCTCTTGAGACACCCTTTACACGGGTGGCTAAGGAGCCAGATTCGGACGTTAACTAGGAAATATGTGTTCAGCTGGTATTTTCAGAAAAGGATAAAGGAAGTTAGAGCGCCAAATCCTCTGCGCTTTTCACCGGGCTTTAGCACCGTCTTCTCACAGACTCATTTTTCTGCTGCCGTTGGTCTGCATTCCTGTGATTTTGTAAACTCAGCCCTGTTCCCAACAGGATCGGGGTAAAAGCTGCTTTTAGAATAGTTGAGAACCCAGTCCTATGAGCCTCTTTAGAAGGGAGCTGATTTCTGCGCAAGTGTCTCGAAGTGCTAGGCCCATAATTCACAGAAAAGCAAATTAGTTGCTTTTTTCCCCACAGCGCTCTGTTAAAGGTCCTTTCCATCTCTGTCATATTCTCTTCGCTCCTTTAGTGGGATATTTTTCTGGAACACATCTGGATTGCTGTTCATTTATGCAGTTTCTTCTCCTTCCTTGCTACACAGCTAATAAGAGATGTCACCTGTACTGCCAATCCAAAGAAACAGGAGATGTTGCTTATATGAAACAGCTGGCACATGATGGGACTCGCTGTTCCTATAAAGATCCCTACAGCATTTGTGTTCGTGGAGAATGCGTGGTGAGTGACAGCTTCCCAGGGTCATCACTGAGTTTAAGCTGTGCTGTGTTACAGGACAGCTCTGGTTAGAATCCGTCAGAACAATTCAGTCAACGGCGCAGAGACAGACTTTGCGGATGTTTCTAAATTAAATATCTGCAGCATCATATTCCTCATAATTCCTTGGGATTTAAATTGAACTAGAGTAATGGCACGGACTGTTCCTGTTCCGTGGAAATACTCCTCTTCAACTGATTGTTTCGTTTGCCTTTTTTGCACTTAGTTTCATGTCCAAAAAGAGTTGTGTCCGTTTTTCTGTCTCTCCCGTCTTTCTTCATCTTGAAGTACAGTGAATATTAAGCAAGAACCACTTCCTATTTTTTACGTGAAAGCCATTATCCAGCACCAGGTTTGCAAGTAATTTGTGTTTAAATAAAATAAATCAGTGTTGGGTGGTTATTTCCTCTATGCATTAATTTTGCAATGGCTTCCCACCGTAACTAAAACTGGCAACCAACGACAAAGCCTTCTCTTCTTTTTTTGGCTCTTCCTTCTGCAGAAAGTGGGTTGTGACAAGGAAATTGGCTCCAATAAGGTTGAAGATAAGTGTGGCGTCTGTGGCGGGGATAACTCTCACTGCCGAACTGTGAAGGGAACCTTCACCCGCACTCCCAAAAAGCTCGGTAGGAATAGCATTTTCAGGCATCTGGATATAGTCTCTGTTGTCTCTCGTGTTTCTGTCATCCTTACTGCTTTTGCAGAGCGGTCAGACATGCAACCTGCTTTAAGGTAGCAGAGCACAAGTTGTGAGCTGATGT
Source organism: Scopus umbretta (assembly GCA_013400535.1). Classification (NCBI taxonomy): domain Eukaryota; kingdom Metazoa; phylum Chordata; class Aves; order Pelecaniformes; family Scopidae; genus Scopus; species Scopus umbretta. The sequence continues at coordinate 58,108 of VZTL01060276.1, forward strand.
GCAAAAATAGTTTAGTCCCTGATAAAGAAATGAGATCTTTAGAAGGGTGCACTGTTTCTGTCCGTTGAAGGACTTGTTAGAAGAAAGCTTGATCAGTCACATGTATGGAGAAGTACTCACCATGCAGAGCATGTTCAGTTCTTCTCTGTACATGTTGAAGCCCAGCCAGACGACGTTTGTGATAAGTGGGGATACGCCGAGTTGTGCTAATCAAAACCAAACTGTTCTCCTCGCAGTGAAATGCAGGAGAAATTGAGATACTTTGCCTGACACTAAGTGCAGCATGCCTCTATCTGTAGGAGGACTAAAGGAAACATTTTTTTCTCCTGTTAAAGATTAAGCTTTTCACAAGTGTTTCCTCTCGAACCTAAACTCAAGAGTTTTAAATGGAAATCTGAATTGCTGCGCATATGAAATGAGTATATGGATCCTCATGTCAAGCTGGGTTTTCGTGGTCCTTTCTCACAAATTACAGCCCTTTAGTCAGATAAACAAATTAAAAATCAGTTTAGATGAATTCTGGACCAAAGAGAAAAGTGTTTTGGCAGGAATCCTCATTTCTCATATCCTTTAAGTTGTGTGACTGGATCCAGTGGAACATCTGACAGCATTTTGCTCACTCAGAACTAAGAATGACCTGGTTAAAATTTTCAGACTGCACTCTGGGGTATTCTGCAACACATTTCATATCAATAATAATTCAAGAGCTCCTTGGGCTTCTTCAGAAATTGCTGTTTCATCAGTTATTTGTTAAGCCAGGGCAATATTATCCTGTACATTTGCTGTGACCATTCTGTATTTTGAGGCTTTCCTGTATTGCTTTTTTTTTTTTTTTTCCAGTCTGGGGAAGCTGCTCAGGGACATATATCTCCTGTATGACTGAGAGCAGTTATTTCAGGAATATCTGCCCAATAGAACTAAATGTTTTGATACAGAGTGGAGAAAGGCTGAGGGATGGATAATGTGAATATCTGCATTAACAGTTTAGAGGCTGGCAATTGCTGGCATGAAGCAGCATTAAATTTGAATTTGGACAGCGAGCAGCCAACTAAACTTGGACAAAGATAGGTTAATATGCAACTGGAAGTAAAATACATAAAATATTCTGCTGAAAATACTTATTAATTATTACAAACCAATTGGAAAATTTTACTGATTGTAATAATCCAATTACAGTAGAGAGCTTTTCTGAAAGGGATGGTTCCCTGGAGGCTGATGGATTGGACACGGAATAATGCAAGAATCATTCAAACTTTGGGAGTAATGGACTTAAGACTGTAACTTGAGCCTCAGATATAAGCCTGTGTATTTCTGGAGCTGGCAGCTACTGCTTTGTTCAAAAAAAAAAAAAAACCACCAAAGTAATCGGTAGAAATAAGTGCCTTCTAAGAGCATCTCTGATGTTTTTTTCACTAAGAAAATGATTGGAATTTGGGGGGCAGAGAGGATATCCGTGTCACAACTTTGGATCCAGTCCAGTAAGCTTCCTCTAATGAGTCTGGTTTCTGTTGTCCGCACCAAAGGTTTGCAGCTCCTAGCTCGCAGTCCACGTACAGCCGAAGCCTGTGGCTTGGCTTACTCCCTGGGAGATTAACAGGACAAATGCGAGGCCAGCAGAGGCCAAAATACGCTACTGACCCCACCGCGTCCTGGCTCAGCATTTCTGCCTGCGGGCCACTGAGAGCAAGCGCGTGGTCTGGCGGGGTGACGGCACGCAGTCGGATGTTTGCGCGGTATTTTCAGCGCCTGGCAAGCACGACACTGCAGAGTGGCAGGCGGTGCTAGGAGGTAGTTCAGGGAGGACTGCTGTTGGTCAGCCGCTTACTTGCAAATGTTTATGAAAGCGATAGAAGTGTTTATGAAATGTTTATTGTTTGGCAACCTAGTCATTAAAAAGACTAATTGACCTCTTCCAACAGGAAAGCATTTAAGCAAGAGGTGCCAAAAAGAATTCAAGTTTCTGGAAAATGAAATCTGCAAGTATCCACCTTAAAATCACCTACCTGAATTTCCACTGGGCTGACTTTCATTGACTATTACCATTTGCTAGATGTGTCTAATCCCGCTTTAAATGCATTTGAACACCTAACGTAGTGTATACTTCACGCTTGTAAAGACCATCTGGCTGACAGACATAGTCAATGAAACAATAAGCCTTGGCTCCCATAGCACTAATTACAGACGTTCTATTTAAGGGAAGACAAGAGGAGCGTTTACTTTGCCCAAAGGAGCTCGCAATATTTCCCTTTCTGAAACAAAGGAGTCTAAAAATACGCTGGGTAAGTTCGAAGTGCTCGCAGAAAGAGAGGCATCCATGGCAACTCGAGAGTTCTTGCAGTTCTTGTCTCCGTTCAGACATCGATAGGTAACGCCAAACTGGGCAAAAGCTTTATGTTTCATGTGCTCAAAAGGTGATCAGGGAAAAGATTGGCAAATGCTGTTTGCACAGTCACTCGTCAGCCGAGACCACGATTTTAGACATTCCTAGCTCTTTTTTTAATGCCCTTGGATTTTCCAAGGAGCTGTAGTATGTCAGGTGCATGATGAACTACCGATGCGTTCATGAGTCCCAGAATCCCCGGGATGAAACAGAATTACTTAAATGCTACGTCTCGTGTTTGCAATGCACAAATAATAAAACTCTTGTCACGCCTACACTGCTTCTGCAGCAGGGCTGGATTACTCGGGAAGATTGTATAGCAGAGTACAAAACAGAGAGAAACTTACTCAGCTCTTAAAAAAAATCCCTACAGAGATTTATCATAATTAAATATGCAGTTCTTAAAGAGAAAATAATAGAAATATGGAAATACCATGCACTCAGAGGGCTTATGATGCTCTTGCTTAAAACTCGATACAGCAGTACCTGCTGACAGGTCCCTAGGAGGGATTTTAGTCTTCCTAATGACAATACTTACTTAATGTTACACTAATTGCCTGTGGTTTGGACCGATAAACAATTGAAATTTAAAGTAAGAATCATTTTCTTTGGGAACAGCTTTTTACTTTTAGCTGTGGAGAGCTGAACTCAGCCCCTTCCCTTCAGCAGCAGCAATTTAACTGATGCATTTTACGTTCACGGCTGTATATAGTTTGGGCTAACTTCCATACAGACAGGCCTTTTCTGGTGTGTAGCAACAATACGCTCCATACTACGCCCACCTTTCTCCGGTCTTTGATGTCTCCGAAGTAAGCAGACACTCTTAAGACATTCATATCTAACATGACAGTAAGGAAACTCGAATGTAACAGCCTGGCTGATGAGTGATTTGGAAAAAATAATCCTGAAGACTTGTGTTTTTCTCCCTTGTATGCCGAGGAACATAGGAAACATATTTTTGCCTGAACTGTTCGGTGATACGGCCTGTAGCAGTATAGCTAGTCAAGTGACAAATAGATTTGTAACTGGTTTCTCTTCTCTCTCTGAAAGAGGAAAACCACAAGGAGGTCCTGTCAAATACGTTACAAAACTATTTGCTCAGTCTCTTTCTGACGCTGCTGCTGGGTCGATGATGGATGCGCTCTTCTGCAAGTAGAAGCTGGATCACGTAGTGCGCTCCTAACCACGGCTATTACTTTTTCTTTCCATCTCTGCTTTCTCCATTGACTACTACACATGCCAAAGGGTACCTTAAGATGTTTGATATCCCTCCTGGTGCTCGACATGTGTTTATCCAAGAAGACGAGGCTTCCCCTCACTTTCTTGGTAAGTGTTTCTCTCCTCAGGTTTGACTTTGAGGCACGATGAGAAGCACGGGGCAGTCATGCAGAAGAACCTGAGAAATGAGATAACCAAATTAAAGTGTTTTGGGTAAATACCTGCATTCAAAATTGCATGTTAAGGACTGAGTCCTACAGCATAAGCTCAGCAAACAAGTATTTACTTCTCATTGGAATTCTTCGAAAACTTAAACTGATCCTAATTCGCATGTTTACTAACAAAAGGTTGTCGTCATTCGCATTTAAACGGGCACTGCCAGGGTAAAAACTGTGTATTCTGTTACGTGAATCAAGTGCAGTATCTTTCATTATTCTTGTTTGCTGCAGATTTTAAGCAACAGCTTTTTTTTAATGAAAGAAGATTGGGGAACTTGCGATATATTTGCAGTCCGTTTAATTTCAGATTTTTCACACGTAGGACAGTTTGTACTCTTGTCAATCAATTTGTATCTTACTGCTTACCATTTTCTAACGCTTGAGGGGTTTTTAGCTCACAGGAGAGGGGTGAGATCTTCCATGGATTTTAATGTCCTTTTAACCAGCTCCCCACGTGCTAGGGCAATGTCTGAGTTGTAACCCCTTCAAGCAGAGGTAGATTACTTACTACAAAGAAGTAGGAATAGAAAAGACAAGAAAAACAGAAGAAATTGTTTCAACTGCGCTAATGTCAAAGGGGGAAACTTGGCTTTTGAGGTCCCAGAGCTTCATTTTGGACCAAGCCTAGCCTGACGGTAACTTTCAGAGAAGCATAGCTTTGCTTTGGCAGCAAGAAGCTTCGTGAAGCTACTCACTAGGTACTGCAGAGCTCCCGTATTTGGACTGCTATGATCGTAGGAACTTGTAAGATTTCTGCATAGTTTTTTTATCATGTCTTATGGTGCATTGGAAAAAGTTACACGAAATCAAAAACGGGAGTCCGTCTTTCAGGTTTCTAATGTATTGGCTTCTAATTGGAGCATAATCATAATAATCCCCACACTGCGTGACTTTCAAGGTGCGGCGCAGGAACCCAAACCCAAATAGTTTCCCAGGGGTTCAAACGCCTCAGCTCTTAGCATCTGGTACGTATGTATGCAAAAGAAACTAAAATGTGACGAAAAAGTTGTCATTTTTATAATCTGAGGAATGTAAGAAATGCACTTAAAGTCTGCTGGGGCGTCTGTTATACTAATAAGCATTCCCAGTAATACTGATTTTGGTCTTACGCAAATAAGGAAGACGGGTGATTCTGAAGATTTGACCTGAGTTCCTTGCTACTCCCTGTGCTTTTGGGAACTACGCTAGTATGGGAAACGTGCACATTACGTAGGCAGAGGTGCTTTGGTCTGTCTCTAGTTCCGTATCTGTATCTAATTCACGTGGATAAGGAGGTACAAAATTGAAGCAAATATGCGAATGCGTCTATCCTCAAACTGGAATTTGGAGGCTGCATGAGATGGCCTTGGAGAGCTTTCTCTGAGCCACTGCATCTATAGCACTTGCTAGTGTTTTGGGGTTTTTTTGCAAAAGGCCTGCTAAAATATTTCATGTCAAGCTTCATGATTGCTGATGATACGATGGGAGGCGAGACTGGCACTGTTTTCAATGTTTTTAGCAATTAAGAACCAGGCTACAGGACATTATATCCTGAATGGGAAAGGGGAGGAGGCCAGATCCCGATCTTTCATCGACCTGGGCGTGGAGTGGGAGTACAACATAGAAGACGACATAGAAACTCTCCACACTGACGGGCCCTTGCACGATGCGGTGGTTGTGCTGGTAGGTTACAGGTCAAGCAGTGGGAATATGGTGGGTTTGTCTTTTAGAAAAAGTGCGTGTCGAGCGTGGAGCTTGAGCCGAGACCACACGCTGCTCTGTAATGCTTCTTAGAAAGACACGTACGGGTGAGACTCTTCTCACTAGCTGTTACCCTCTCTTGTTAATGGCTGCCTGTTCGTGCAGCGGTAATGCGTCTATCAGAAGCCCAATGTCGTGTTGTCGGACATCAGTGGGACACTCAGTGGACCAAAAAGGGGCAGTGCATGTCAAACCATGCCTGAGACCAGCCCTACCCTTTAGCCAAGCAAATGACGTGGCCACACCATCCTTTCATCCTAGGTGATGGTGTCCTACTTGGCCAGATAAATGCTAGCCTAGAAATGTATCTCGTTTTAAATGGCTCTGTGTTGATCTTACTATTGTTAGTTCTAACTGCAAAGACAAAAACAGGTTGGGTTGTTTTGGGGTTTTTTTTCCCAGTGAGTTAACTAGCAGTTTCCATGTTTCCCCTAAGAGCCAGGCCTTGGTTTCTTTACTTTGCAAAGGAGTAAATGATAGCTCTGGTTTTCTACCATTATTTACATTTGATTATTAATAGATCATTCCTCGGGAGAACGACACAAGATCTAGCCTGACTTACAAGTACATCATTCACGAGGATTCAGTACCAACCATCAACAGCAACAACGTCCTACAGGAAGAAATAGATACTTTTGAGTGGGCGTTGAAGAGCTGGTCGCAGTGCTCCAAACCCTGTGGTGGAGGTAAACAGATGATGTAGCACCTTCTAGTAATGAATGACAGATGGCCAGAAGTGGAAAAGTAAAAGGTGGGGGAAGAGAATGCTTTATAGAAATCTTGGCCTTCCTTTTTTTAAGAGCAGTTCGTTATTTTGGGTGCCCAAGCTTAAAATAGCTTAAGTGCCTGATTCTTCAAAAGTGTCACTCTTCCAGCCTAGAAAGAAAAAGCCCTTTTTAGGTGTTTAAATTCAGTACCCAAAGCCACTTTGGAAGTACAGACTCAGACATTTATGCTACTGAGCACTCGCTTTACTTACGGTACGTACATTACTCGTATGCAAAGAACGGGGAATGGAAATGTCAAAAAACTTCAACTCTTACATACAACGGTCGAGCAGGGGATGTGTTCTGCTAGCAAAAACACAAAAATGAGCCCTGGGTTTATTCCCAGGCTAGCCGGTGACCTGCTGCTTGATGTTAAGGGGGTAATTTCTCCCCTCCCTGTGCCGTGATTTGTGTGTAATGCAGAGGGTAGACTAAGGGGTCTTAACTGTTCCTTCTGGCCTGAAAAACCTATCACAGTGTCATGTTATAAACAGCATCCGTGGAGCACTGTGCAGCAATCTGGTGCCTGACGACTGAACAAATTGTGAGCATGTTTAACTGCTTCGTAAATATCTGTCATGTAAAACCATTTAATAGGCCATAAAACTTAACTTTTAAACCAAAAATTCTAACTAGGACCTGTTTTTCCTGATTTTTCTGAAATATTTTCCAGGGTTCCAGTACACCAAATACGGGTGCCGCAGGAAAAGCGATAACAAAATGGTTCATCGCAGCTTCTGTGAAGCCAGCAAAAAGCCGAAGCCCATTCGCAGAATGTGCAATCTTCAGGAGTGCACGCAGCCTCTGTAAGCATGTCTCGCATAAAGATGTCAGGGATTGCGCCTTGCGGTAGGTGTGGAAGTTAACCCAAGGCAAATTTGGTGGGATACTGACGGCTTTCTAGCCCGGAGTTCCTGTGTTAGGGTTGGTTTTTTTCTACCCGGATAAGAATGGCTCCTGATCTTACTGAGTGATTTCATCACAAAAATATTGTATACTAAGGGCTGCCTGACCTGGCAGCAGTATGGATAATGGGTAAAAGTTGTGATGGTACTTACTCCTTTCTACTTCCCAGCTGGGCAGCAGATGAGTGGGAATACTGCACAAAAACCTGTGGGAATTCCGGCTACCAGATCCGTACCGTGCGTTGCGTTCAGCCCCTTCAGGATGGGGCGAACCGCTCCGTCCATTTCAAGTACTGTAGCGGAGATCGCCCCGAGAGCCGCAGGCCGTGCAACCGAGTACCGTGCCCTGCGCAGTGGAAAGCTGGACCCTGGTCTGAGGTAGGCAAGCAGGGCTCGTGAGTGAGTAACGTACCGTTGCTAACACCTCATGCCCCCGAAGTCAGATCT